>PITA01006667.1:0-32988 GCA_004023965.1 Spilogale gracilis
TTTTTTTTAGATTTTATTTATTTTGACAGAGAGAAACACAGCCAGAGGGGGAACACAAGCAGGGGGAGTGAGAGAGGGAGAAGCAAGCTTCCCGCCGAGCAGGGAGCCTGATGTGGGACTCGATCCCAGGTCTCCGGGATCATGACCTGAGCTGAAGGCAGTTGTCCAACCAACTGAGCCACCCAGGCACCCCTGAAAACTAGTGTTTCTTTGAGAGGATTTTCCTATTTCCCCAAATGATTCTGACTCTGTTAAAGCCCTTTCAGGCTTTTACTGATTTCTGTCAAGTCCAAGGAATGGCTATCATCTTATCACGTTTTAAAACCCACATCATAGCATGGAGGGCTGGTCATCTTCTGGGGCAGAGATGACCACTGTGATGTCCTCCTTAACCCAGTCTGGGAGCCATCTTTTCCAGCTGAGGCTCATTCTTCTGAGTAGTTGTCCCCCCACTCCCAACTCCCACTCCCCACGGCGGATCTGAGTCCTTTGGATTCAGATATTAATTTTTGAAGTCCTTTGGCAGGTAAGGTATGTGACAAGTACTTTGGTAATTCCAGAGTGGAGGAAATATGTGAATAATGATAACAAAGACAGAACATGCAAATGGAGGGCGGTGTGACTATTACATCATAATAATGACGTGATAGGTCTTGTTAACAGTGATTCTGCACACACGCTCTGCTGTCTGGTTGGTTTACAATTTCGTTAGTCTTCTGGAAGCCTGGCGGGGAAAAGGAATGGCGGGGAAGGGTTGTCACAGGTTAGATAGCCTTCCAGGGGTAGTGAGCTCTTGTGATAGCAAGCAGTTGCAGCCCCCAAGCCTCCTTAAAGCAAGAGGAGGGAGGTCGAACCCAGGCAAGGTGAAATTTGTGTCCGCACTTTCTCGCGAACCGCACTTCCTCTAGGGGTCTCTTCCAGCCTCCTCCCACTCCCAATTGACCAATCCTTCCGCCCCATCAGGAGGGAAGCAATCTGATTGGCTTAGTCATGGAGGGAGGGCGGTTCCTTTTGGTGCTGCCTAGGCACCTAGCCCGGGATCAGGTGCTCACCTCTGTCCAGCCAGAGGCCCCGCAGCTGGACTAAGGCGGGACTTATGAACGGCCATGGTGTGGGCGTGGCCATAACTGTGACTGACAGGCCGATACAAAGAGCTGAACTCACCTGCTCCTCCGCGACCTTCTGGGCTCCCGCTTCTGCTGGGCAGTGGTTCTCACACCCACCTCAGCCCTTCTTACTCAAGCCATCATTTACCCATCTGCTCTTTTCTCAAATATATCTAGATTTTCTCCATTTTCCCCATGTCCATGGTGACCTTCCTGTCTGAACAACGGGCAACAAACTCTTGGTTGCCACCTGACCACAGGAGTGGTCTTTTTCAAACACTCCCCGGGATGGTCATCCACCCATCAGCGGGTTCTGCATCACTCAGCAGGAACCAGACCTCCAACGGAAACCTGGAGGCCCTGCGCGGTGTGACCCCGGAGTACCCTGTGGTCTGTCCTTCCTCCTCTTCTGTGTGCCCACCTCGCCTGCTTTCCGCAGCTCCCAAGCTCTTCCCGGGTAGGGACCTCCACGTTTCAGTTCCTCTCTTCAGATCGCTCAGCAGCCCACCTCCTTACCGCTGAATACTTGCTTAGTGGAGAGAGCTCCTGCAAAGGGTCATCTGCTCAGAGGGGTCTGTATCTGAGCCCAGGTGTAAACGGCATCTTCTGATGGCCTCTCAGCACTTGTTACAATTTGCATTTTTGTTTGCATGTTGGTTTCACATCAGTGCCTCCTGCTGGGAGACTAGTCTGTGGGGACAGGGGCTGTCTACCTTGCTGGGCGTTGACTCCCAGAGCCCAGCACAGTGTCTGGTACATGTCATACCAGCTTAGGGCCATGACCTTTAAATGGTGGCCTGCAAACCTATGCGTAGGTCTGGGTGGACCCTTGGGTGCCTCTGGGGATTGGGAAAGGGATGAGAATGGGGAATGGTGACAGGCAAGCTGGCATGCACACATGTGAAGCGGGGGAGCACTGACTTCAACTGTGATAATCTCACTAATATTGAACAGTGAGAAAGCAGGTGCCAAATCAGGGAAGAGAGGGAATGGGCGATTCCCAGCCACACCCAGGAAGAACAAAAACATCGTGACACGCCGCAGTCAGCTGGTGGGTTTGTCTTCACTTTATTATTGTCACCAGAAGTCACCACCTTCACTTGGTTCACCACAGATGGACAGATGTCATAATGGAGGGTGTCACGGGGCCACTAAATTCACTCTTGAGACTTAACCAGGTGGTGGGGGAGTCCAGAGTGGGGGCCCATGATGGGGACCACCATTCACTGCACACACGCACACACACAGAGATATATTTGTGGAGCCTTATATTATACATCTTATATATATAAAATATATATATTTATACTATACACAGGCAGTTATGCTGCAGGACAGCCGGGACACCCAGACAAGGGCTGTGGGCACCAGGGGATGGGGAGTGTCACATCAAGGGGAAGCGCTGGGAGAGGGCTCCGCCAGCCCATCCTCCACAAATTCTTGGGAGGGGTGCTCCCCCTTCCTGCTCCTTAGAGAATCAAAGGGGTCTTGGGCCAAGGTTGAGGGGCCCTCAAGGGATAACAAGTGGGGGCTCTTGGGGTTACATGGGAGATGCCTGGGACCCCCAAGTCTTTTATGAACAAAAATCACAGGGGACATTCGAGTAGGGGAGCGGATGCCAATCCCAGGGGAATTAGTCCCTTGACTGTCACAGCCCCAGGTACCAGACACCACACCCAGGCAGGTAGCTCATGACTCTACAAGGTGAGTATTAACTCAGAAGGAGACCTGGGTCCCCAACTTCTGACTCTGCAACTTCGGACAAGTGACTGTCTACCTTCTCTAAGGGTCCTTGCAACTCTAAACTTGTGCGGAACCCAGTTTTCCTGGGCTCTCTCTTGTGCTTGGTGGAAGAAGGGAGCCCAAACCCTTCGTCAGCAACGTCAGGCCGCAGGGGGCAACCTTCTCCAAAGACAGGGTTGGAAGCAAGGGAGAGGCGGACGGAGGCACAGGGAGGGAAGAGGGGGTACCACTGGCCTAGGAGCACAGGGTCTAAGTTTGGGGCCTTCAGGGGGCTGTCCTCAGCCAGTGGAAGAAGCATGGCATCCCTACCAACCTTCTAGAAGGGGAGTCAGGAGCCCTGGGTCCCAGCCGAATCCTGCCCTCTCCGTTTCTCACCTCCATCACTGGTGGGCCCCTGCCAAGACCCAGCCCGGTGGTGGGATCATGTCTGGGCTGTACACCAGGTTGAGTGAGGAATGCAAAGTGAGAAGATTCTACACTCCTCCTTCCTGGCAGGGGTCCTGTAAACCTCCCCGGTCTGGGGTGGCAGGGAGAGTTTAGAAGAAACACCCAGGGGATCGCTGAAGCTTAAGTGCTACCCTGCCCTCCAGCTCAGTATCACGAGCAGCTGGCTGGTGCCCAGGGAGAACGGATGGGCAGCACCCCACGGTGTTTGCTGGAGAGTGGGCACAGGGAAGGACCTCCCTCAGCCTCTTGCGTGCACATAGAACTTCACTTTGCTAGAAGTGCACCCACAACCACCCATACCCTTACCTGTTTCACAAACCTGGTCTGGTACAGGCTCCACTGCTTGGCCTGGTAGATGCCACCTTGGGCCACTGGGGGAGGGGGGGTACTAGAGACAGAGCACCTTCCCCGGATGTGGAAAATTGAAGTTCACAAAGACCAGCTGTTGCTCAGCTGTCTGGGGTTCTCTCTGGTCACTGCTGTCCCTCATGAGGACTTGAACAGGCTTAAGTTCAGATCCATGCTCCACTGCTAACTCGTTTACACTCTCTGAGCCTCAGTTTTCCCTTCTGTTAAGTGGGGACAACAATCCTACTTCTCAACCTAAGAAATTCCTTCTCCTTCCCTCACCAGGGTGCTAACTGCTACCCATCTTCCTGGCCCCTCTGAGAGGCGCTGCACCCCTTGGCAAGTGCTTGGATAGTACTCTGCCCTCTGCTGGACCCTGTGTACAGCAGTTGGTTTGGGGCGCATCTCTGGACAGCCAGCTTGCATGTCTTCTGAATCCCTGGCACAGGAAAGCTGCTGAGTCAATGGGTGAGTATCATGTGTCTCTGAGGGTTCTCGTGGGGGCATGGGGTGCTGGTGGTGAAAACATCCAGCAGGGTACCAAGCCACAATCCCTGGCCCTGCTCCCCAGGGCCCCATGTCCCCCCATACCCCTCTCTCTCCTTTAAGGCCTCCCTATCCTTTAAGATTTGGTGAAGAACCCTCCCTTCCCTCAACCCTGCTTGTGCTTTTGGAGACACCTGCTACTGTCTCTGGTGCAGCCCACGGCCCCCAGCCTACCACCTACCTGGGGTTCTCAGCATTCATCCTGGGAATGGTTTGTCCCAAGGCAGCAGCTCAGAGGCTGGCCAGGCGGGCTCCAGGGCCCCTGCCCTCCCCCCCTGACTCCCACAGGGAGACTGTCCTCACATCAGGCCTTCTGGAAGGCCCGTGGAAGGACTCTCTGCGTCCTTGGCTGTTCCAGCCCCTGAGCCCCTGGCTAACCCTGGCTGAAGGAAAGATGACACAGTGTCCCAGATCAGTTCTGTTTCCTGGGAGGTCACAAGGGCAGGGCAGGGAACTGGGGCACCTGCTGGGTGGCTAGGGCCAAGAAACCCAGCAAGGCCAGCTCTGCCACTTATTCACCATGACATTGGGCCGGTCACTCCCCATTCTGGGCCTCCTCGCCCACCCAGCCCTGGGCAGGAACAAAGGTCAGTCCTTTGGGAGGCCACAAGAGGGTGGTGGAGCTCCTGGTGGGGCGCACACAGCATGGAACAGCACATGCGGAAACAAGCAGTGAGGGGAGCCCCTGTGGCCCTCCCACCCCACCTGGAGGCTGAGGGAAGGGCTGGAGATGTGGGGAGTGGCCGGGCCGAGAAGGCCCTCAGTTTGCAGCAGAATCAGGGTTATCTCATGGGCTGAGGTCCCCAACGCCTCCCAGAGTGACAGGAACACTGAGTGGTGGAGCCCCAGGCTCAGGGACAGGGAAGGCAGGGAGAACAGGGGCTCTCCAGTCAGGTGGCCTGGGCTTGGCCCCAACTTCCCCACTGGCTGCCTGAGTGACCCTGGGCAAGGGACCTTGATCTCTGCAGGCCTCAGTGTCCTCCACCATAAACCGGAGACTGCCCCCAAGCTCATAGTAGGGCTGGGTAACAGCCCTGAACATCCTGCAGGTGTTCCATGCACCCCAGAGCCTTCCAGCATCGTCCCAGTCTACCTTTCCCACCAATTCCCACTTCCGGGACCAACGGGGCTCCTCTGCACCTTGTCTTCCCCCTTCCCTGGACCACTGGTCTCTCACTCCCGGTGTCAGGCACGTACCTGACATGCAGCAGGCACCTGATGAATGCTCGGTGACACAATGCACGAGTGCAAACGCCCCCAGCCCCTGCTGGACATACTTGCACACACGTGGAGACGCATGCCCAACACCTTACCGCCCCACCACAACCTGAGCTGCCCTGGACCTCAGTGGAACAACCCATTGGCTGCCGAGGCGCTGGGCAGGGCAGCCTGGGAGAGAGCAGGGGTCTGGGTGTGGGCGGAGGGGGGGAGGCAGGGGGGGAGGGAGGGGCAGTTGGGACTGGGGCGGGGACAGGCGAGGGGCAGGTGGTCACTGCAGCTCAGTAGCCCTGTGACTGGTAGCCCTGGGGCTCGGTGTCAAAGGCGCTGGCCGGCTGCTGGTAGGTACCGCCCATGCCGGCGGGGTCCGGCCCGGCGCTGGGCTCCACGTAGGGGGCGTAAGGCATGCTGGAGTCCTGGCTAGGGTCCATGTAGTCCTGGGAGAAGAGGGCCGAGTCGGCGCCAATCTGGTACCGCTGGAAGGCCAGCACAGCCTGGCCCGCCTGGGGACGGGCACCGGCAGGGACAAGGACAGGTGGGAGGGGATGGTTAGAGGAGAGACAGACAAGAACAGCAGGTTAGTGGCAGTTAGTTCACATGACACAGACAATAGGGGTTAAATACCCTCAAAGTAGGGAGGACGAAACCAAGCTTGCCCGGGGGGGGGGGTCGTCTGTCCTGGTGGCCAGCCCTCAGGAGAGCCACAGCCACACTGTCCATCCAGCCAGAAAGACCTTCAGAAGTCACGCGTCTCAGATCCCCTAATCCCAGAGGTCATGAGGGGCCACCAAACATCGTCCATGGGGGAGCGTTAAAATGGCCCAAAGGCCACACCGTCCTTCTCAAACTGCATCCTCAGGTATACATCTCCTAAAAGCCATCTTGTCTCTCCTGCAGCTAGGTGTAAGCATGTGACGAAGCTCTGGCCACCACGTCACCCCAAGTCCTTTGTCCCACCCTTTGACCTGATGCCCCCTGACAAGGCCAAAAACCAACGAGGAACCCCAGAGGGCCATCTGGTGAGAGGCAGGGGCTGAAATATGCTTAGCATTTTATTCTAGAGAGTTCCAGAAGCCCAGTGACTAGGCACTGACTTTTGACTTGTGTCGTTAGTAAAAGCTTGGAGGGGCAGGCCTGCCTGGATGGTGGCTGTCTGAAGCAGTGCAGGAGCCTGAGAAAGGTAGACCAGGCATCCAGGGGGTGAGCTCAGGAAATCAGGCCTCCCTTGGCCAGCCAGTATGAGGCCACAACATAAGAGCCTGGGGTGGGAGGGGAGGAGGCAGGGGACCCTGCTGGACTGGGGTGCACAGGGGAGGCTAGGAGGGACCTGGTGGTGTGCCTGGCCCTGCTTCTTCAGAGTGGGTACACTGTCTGCGGCCATGTGCACTTGTATGCCTCTAGTGTTAGGAAGCTCACTCTGGGGGTGCCTGGGTGGCTCAGCCATTAAGCATCTGCCTTCGGCTCAGGTCATGATCCCAGAGTCCCAGGATCGAGTCCCACATCGGGCTCCCTGCTCGGCGGGAAGCCTGCTTCTCCCTCTCTCACTCTTCCTGCTTGTGTTCCCTCTCTAGCTGTGTTTCTCTCTGTCAAATGAATGGATAGGGTCTTGGAAAAATAAAAAATGAAAGGAAGCTCACTCTCCCTGTGTTTTGCTCTGGGCGCCTATTTACTTTAATACCCCCTCAGCTCCTGCAGAAGGTGGAGGGCTAGGTGGCTCCTGCCCAGGGAAGCTGGAGGCTACAAAGAACTGGAGGCCAGAGTCTTCTGGAAGAGCAAAGACTCACCCCATGAGGACTGCCCCCGAAGTAGGGATTATGGAGGTGTGTCTGACTCCTGGGAGAGAATGAGTGAATGAATGCATGAAAAAACAAAAGAGCCTACATTTATTGAGCATCTCTGTGCCAGGCCCTGAGCCAGCCTTTGTCTCATCTGCATGACAGTCCCGAGAGGTTGGTTCACTGGGTAGTGGATGGAGGCTCAGACAGGATTTGCTCAGGGTCACACAGCCTATGAGAGCACAGCCAGGCGAGGTGTCCCCTGACGTCCTCAGCTGGGCGCCCCACCCCCCAGCAGCCAGTCTCCACGGGGACAGTAAGGTCAGCTTTCCTGCTGCAAGGGACAGTCAGCACCCCGGCAGCCCGTGTATGAGCCACCTCCCACCCTCTGAGAGCCCCTGGCGGTCTGTTTCGGGGAAATTACAATTTGTTTGTCTTCCCTTCCCCAGCCTGTGGGCTCCCGATGCCAGGGACCCCACCTGATTCACCACTAGGCACAAAACAGCTCAATAAATGTTTACTGAATGAATGGACAAGTGAAACATAAAGGAGGCAACAAACGAGTAAGTGGTGGGTCTGAACTGGCCTCGCCAGCCAGCCATCCTTCCCCTGCCCTGCAGGCCCTGGTATCCTGGCCACTCCCGGCAGCAGGCCGCCCCCAAGGCCTTGCCACTGGCCATGACACGGGGCCCCCCTGCCTCTGGAGGCTGGGCAGGCCTACGGCTGGGCCGAGGCAGGAAACAGTGTGCTGTATTCCTCCTGGAAGGTAAGGTCCTTGAATCTCCGCACGGCCAGGGCTGCGGTCAGGCTCTGCCAGGAAAGAGCAGGGGTGAGGCCAATGGGGAAGAGCTGGCGAAGGCAGAAATGCCAGCAGGGAGGGTGGCATCAGTGGGCCAGTGGGCTCGTCAGTCGGGCTCCTGGATCTGCCTCTGGAAGTCCTGCCGTCCAACCACCCATTCCTCCTCTGTGGACCCCACCCCCATCTCACGGCTCACTGCTCCAAACACCTCTCTGTAGGGCTGGGTGGGCTGGCTTGTCCCCACACACGGGGCACCCTCTCTGGCCTGAGATGCTTCGGGGTCCTGTGATTCTTCCTGCCCAGCCCTGAGGACACAGAGGGCTGGTGTGACCAGAGCTGGGCAGCTGGGGCCCGAACCACAGGTGTGTTCTCCTCCAAACTCTAGCCCCTAATGTTGCATGGGGGAGGTCCCAAGAGAAAATGGATATTCAGGGCCTCTTATAAGGAGCAGGAAGTCACTCCAGGAAAGCCCAGGAGGGTAGAGGGACAGGGAGGGCTGACAGCAGCCCGCTTTGCAGGAAGGGCTAGGTGGCCCGTATCTAGGTCCCTGCAAGAGGCTGGGCCCGAGACTGCCGGGAGGCATGAGGGGAAGGGGCTGCACGCAGGGGAGGGAGAATCCTTGGGATGGGGGCCTACAGCCCATGTGACCCCAGACATCTGCAGGAGGGAGATGACAGGAGAAGAAATACATCAATGCGACCTGGAAGCAGCGGGAAAGAGGGCCCAGCCTAGGTCTAGAGCTTGCCAAGGGGTGCTGTCTGGCCAGCTGGGCCCAGAGACATGCTTTCTCTGACTCACGTAGTAATTTTTTTTTTAACTTGAATAAATTTCTAACATGTAAAGATCAGATTTCACACAGAAATTCCAATTTCTGTCTTCTCTGGCAAATGGGGAGACCCGGCCTGTGTGGACCCCTATTTCT
Organism: Spilogale gracilis; assembly: GCA_004023965.1. NCBI lineage: Eukaryota > Metazoa > Chordata > Mammalia > Carnivora > Mephitidae > Spilogale > Spilogale gracilis. The sequence continues at coordinate 8,905 of PITA01006667.1, forward strand.
GCTCTGGAACAGGGGCTGAAGGTGCTCTTTTGGGGTGCATATACATACCCCCAGCTCACTGAGAACTTCTCGCACGCAGCCTGTCCTATGGGCATCTGAGTTTACGACACCCCCCCACCCCAAATCCCATCGCCTAATTTTACAGGCCAGGGAAATTAGAGGCAGCCCCAAGATGTGGCCCAGGTCTCCTGACACTGAGGCCTGGGCTCCTTCCCAGCCTCAGGACTGCAAACCTTGGAGTCCCATCTAGGCCTCTGCTTGTGTTTGTAAAAGGTTATAGTAAACACCCACGACTCAACTACCAGAGCGGCTGGGAGGGCGTTCGTGATCACTGCGGGGTGGTCTGTGCCAAAGGAGGGCCTCCCATCCCTCGGGGACCGTCCTCGCTGGCACTGGCAACAGCCTCCTTCCTCAGGAAGCAGCTCCGTGTGAATGTAGAGGAGACGCAGAGGGCCGAGGGCCGTTCGGGATCCGGGAAGCAGGATTCCCTAGCTGAGCTGTGCGGCCAGCAGCCCGGGGGATGCTGGCTGGGGCAGGAGGGTGCAGGCTGGGCGGATGGTGTACTCACCCACGTGAAGATGGAGAAGAAGGAGAAGGTGATGGCGGCCCGGGCCGCATCTGTTCCTTCATTCATCGGGTTGTCCTTGGGCTTGGACACCTGCCACTGGTTGGCCAGGAAGCAGAAGCCCACAAACCAAAGGAAGGCCCAGAAGGCTGGGGCGTCCACCGGGGCCACGCGCGAGAGAGGGTGAGTGGGGAGGACAGGGAGGGGTTCAGGAGCAGGTCTCCCACGCTCCCCCCACCCCGCAAAGGGAGAGGTGGGGGCGGAGGGGGGCAGAGAGAGGAGCACAGGGAAGGTGAGGCCAGAGCAGGGAGGTCAGTCAGACATGGAGTGGGAGAGAGACCACAGAAAGGAGGCAGCCCACACCGCAGTCAGGAGCAGAGCCCGGGAGAGCCAGGGGTGGTGAGGGGAGGGAAGGAGAGAGAGACAAAAAAGTCAGTCAGCCGGGGCGGGCATTTCTGTCACCTCAGCCACACACAGATTTCCCAGCTGAACCCCTGCCTGGGGATGGCCGCCCGCTCTGCAATAGTCTGGGTGGGGCTGTGATCTGACCAAGGGTCTGAGCACGGAATTCTCATGGGCCTGCAGCCTCATAAAGCGCGGGGTTTGGGAGAGCCCTTCTGAGCAGAGGCCTGGGGAGTTTAGCAGTGGGAGCCTCACGGCAGTGAGATCTTCCGTGGATGCCCAGAGTCTACCCAGAGAGTACCTGAGCTGCTCCGATGAAGTGTGTGTGTGCCAAAGGGACAGGGTGTCTACAGACCAGCAGCTTCTATGGGCACTGCTGGGGAACCCTGGGCTCCATGGAACACGGTTTGAGAACTACTAATTTCATTCTAGTTTTCAAGTCTAAGGGGCTGGCCTCGCTGCTTACAGCCAGCCAGACTCACCCTGAAAGTGCCGGGGCCAGAAATGGGGGGAGGTCTCAGCCAGAGACCTGAGACCACAGCCAAAGTCTTACTGCCCCTCAACCAAAGCACCCAGTGATCAGACTCTCAGAACTCCTGGGGACAGAGGTCAGGTCACCTCTGCCAAAGGCTGTTTCTGGAGGGCAGGGGCAGCAGCAGGTCATGCTGGGCCCCATGTAGGCCAGGCCGTCAGTCTTGCCTTACTTCCATGAGGCTCCACCAAGGCAGGCGGCACAGAAGGAACCTCTGAAGGGCGGGCGGGAAGCTGTGTCCCCTCCCTGCCGCGCAGCTGAGTGCTGTTCCAGAGCCTCAGGCCCAGCCCAGGGCCTGCCACTTCCTGCGGCCAGCTAGGTGACTACAAGTCTGTCCCCTCACCCGCCTCATAGCTGAGGGTGAGGAATGACGGGCCCGTGGCTGGGGCAGCTCTCTGCAGGCTCTGTTGTGTGTGTGGGAGGCCCACGGGCCTGGGGGACTCACCCGAGACTCCAATGTCAGAGAGGACGGCTTTCTTGCGGTCCTTCACGCTGCTGATCTGCGGGAAGTACACGTCCAAGGCCAGGTACAGCAGGCAGGTGAGGAAGGTGAGCACGCCCACGGCCACGCCATAGCTGCAGGCGCTGGGGTTGCGGTTGTAGATGCAGAACTTCTCGCCCCCCGAGTTGCTGTTGAGGTAGCCCTCGTTCACGATGGAGCCGAACACCACGATGGAGAACACCTGTGGGGTGGGGAGGGGCCGGGCCCAGCGTGAGACCCAGGCCACCCTGACCCAGCCCCCGGCCTGGAGGAGGGAAGCTACCCCACTTCATCCCAAACAGCCACAAGGCTGCTGTAAAGCTGGCATTTTGGGGGGGGGGCAGAGAGGGAGGGCAACTTGCTGAGAGGGTCAACATGGCCCAGGACAATCAATTCCTTCCTCAGCCTCGGGCTCCAAGGAGCCTCTGACCACAGATTTGGCCGTACCTGGCCACCAGCCAGGTCCTAGAGGTCTTTCTGGGCCCTGACACCAAGATTCCAGAATTGGACCTGGCCTCCCAGGATGAGTGGTCTTATGTCCTTCTGGGAGGTAGACCTGCCAAGTCCCCCCTGCCCCCCAACCTCCCAGGCCCACTCCTCTAGATGCTGGCACACACCCAGCCCCATCTCTGATCACGACCTGAGCTGAGGGCAGACGCTTAACCGACTGTGGCGGTCGGGACCCCTAACCCTTTGACTCTTGGTTTTGGCTTGGGTCATGATCTCAGGGTCCTGGGATCAAGCCCTGTGACCAGCTCTGCCCTCAGCAGGGTGTCTGCATGGGGCTCTTTCCCTCTTCCCCTCCCATCACTTGTTCTTTTGCTCTCAAATAAATATATTAATTAAAAAAAAAGTAACACCAGTCACAATCCTGCTAATTACAGGGCAACCTGCACTCCCCCAAGTGCAGTGCCCATGGTGCCCCATTTAACCCAACATCCCTCTGTGAGGGGTCCACGGCAGCTGGGCGGGCAGCCAGCCAAGATGGCCGCCCCACACCCTGCCCCCCTCCAGCCCCAACTCCCGGTGTTCACAGCCTTGAGCAACCTCCTTCCCCTTGAGTGTGGGCTGGGCCTTGTGATTCACTTCTAACCAACAGAATATTGCAAAAAGTGATAGATAACATCTCTGAGGAGATTACAGATTTTGGCTTCCACTTGCTTACCCTCTCTTGCCACTCCCTACTTGCTCCCTCTACTGGAAGAAGCTGCCATGCTGTGAGCCACCCTGTGCAGAGGCCCGCGTGGCATGGAAATGAGGGAGGCCTCCAGCCAAGAGTAAACAGGGAACAGAGCTCCTCAGCCCCCAAGGAATCGAGTCTTGCCAGCACCATGTGAGTGAGCTTGAAAATGGATCCACCCGCGGCCTTCAGATAAGACCACAGCCCTGGCTGACACCATGTCTTAATCGTGAGCACAGGGCTAAGCATATTCCTGGCACCAGAAACTAGCAAATGATGAATCTGTTGTTTTAAGCCCCTTCATTTGGGGATGTTTTGTTATACAGCAACAGCTAACTAATACGTCAGTATCAGCAGCATTTTGCAGGTGAGATAGTTAAGGTAAAAATACTGAGGGGCACCTGGGTGGCTCTGTCCCGGGATCGAGCCCTGCATCATCAGGCTCTGCTTGTGTTCCCTCTGTCTCTCTGTCAAATAAATGAATAAAATCTAAAAAAAAAAAAAAGTTTCTTTTTTCCCCCTGCTTGTGTTCCCGCTGTCTCTCTGTCAAATAAATGAATAAAATCTAAAAAAAAAAAAAAAAGTTTCCTGTTTTTTTTGTTTTGTTTTTTAAAGATTTTATTTATTTGACAGAGAGAAACACAGACAGAGAGGGGACACAAGCAGGGGGAATGAGAGACGGAGAAGCAGGCTTCCCGCCAAGCAGGGAGCCCGATGTGGGACTCGATCCCGGGTCTCTGGGATCATGACCTGAGCCGAAGGCAGTCGCCCAACCAAGCCACCCAGGCCCCCTCCTGTATTTTTTTTTAAAAAAAGGTACCAGTATTAATGTTACCAGAATCACAAAACTGGTAAGTTTTTAGGGTCCAGGGGCCAGACTCTAAGGGTCATGCTTTGGGGTGCCTGGGTGGGTCAGTCAGTTAAGCCTCTGACTTTGGCTCAGGTCCTGATCTCAAAGTCCTGGGACTGAGCCCAGTGTCGGGCTCCCCGATCATGGGGAGTCTGCTTATCTCTTTCCTTCTATCCCTCCCCCTGCTTGTGCTCTCTTTCTCTCAAATAAATAAATAAAATCTTTAAAAAAAAAGTGTTTTTATCCTGCCTCTCACCTCCCCTGAACCAGTGTGAGGATGAAGAGGCCCAGACTCAAGAGGCACAGCCTTGGGTGTGGCCTTCCGTGAGCTTGAGGCAGAGGCCAGAGGGGCTTTTTACTGTTCATTTTCCACTTCTTTGTATTTTCCAATTTTTCTAAAATAAGAAACTATAATTTCAGGTACATTTTCTTTTTTTTTCTTTTTTTTTTTTTCAGGTACATTTTCATCCTCAGCTAATACCGAGGATGGGCAGTAACTCCATGGCAGGTGTGGGAAAAAATATGAGAAGCATTATTATTTTTTTAATCTCATCTTCCTAAGATGGCTACACTTTCTTAAAAAAGGTTTAATTTAATTAATTTATTTACTTGAGAGTGAGCGAGAGAGAGCACACATGAGCAGGGGCAGAGGGAGAGAGAGAAGCTCCCCCACCAGCTGAGCAGGGAGCCGGATGCGGGACTCGATCCCAGGACCTCAGGATCATGACCTGAGCTGAAGGCAGAGGCTTAACCGACTCACCACCCAGGCATCTCTAAGATGTCCATACTTTACATGGGTTTTGTAATGTACTGGATCTGTGCAATAATGTATAAAAAACAAATCTACAATTAATGGGAGGACTGATTCAAAAGTTCTTCCTGAAGGAGGGCATGATCAAAAGTGTGGAGATCTGGTTCCTAGCACTGTGTTAAGAAAAATTTGGGGTGCCTGGGTGGCTCAGTGGGTTAAAGCCTCTGCCTTCAGCTCAGGTCATGATCTCGGGGTCCTGGGATCGAGGCCCACATCGGGCTCTCTGCCTAGCGGGGAGCCTGCTTGTGATCTCTCTCTGTGTGTCAAGTAAATAAATGTGTTTTTTTAAAAAAAAAAAAAGAAAAAAAAAAAAGAAAAATTTGAACCCAAATGTCCATGGATGGATGAATGGAGAAACAAGTTGTGGCATTTCCACGAAATGGAATAGTTTTCAATCATTGAAACAAACAAACAAAAAAACAGTTCTGACAGCTACAACAAAGGAACCTTAAAACAAAAAAGACAAAGATGTGACGGAGGTCAAACACGGAAGGTCAATATTCCATGATTTCATTTACGTCCTGTATCCTTAGCAGGCGAAACAGAGACAAGAAGCAGACCAGAGGTGACCAAGGAGGGGAGGATGAGGAGTGGCTGCTTCATGAGCATGGGGTGTTTTTTTTGTTTTGTTTTGTTTTTTAAAGATTTTATTTATTTGGCAGAGAGAGAGACAGCAGAAACAGCAGGTGGGACTGTTGTGGGCAGGTCGGGCTGAATCTGAATCCAAGTGTCCCAATTCTCAGCCCTGTACTCTTCCCCCCCACCCGTCCAAGCTGCCTCTCAGAATCAGCAGGTGGACCCTGAAGGAGAGGTTGTCTTTCCAGACATCTGAGGGCCCGTGGTGTGACTGAGTGCCAGACGAGGGAAGTCCGGACTTCACGGCAATTGTCTAAGGGACTCCTGGGCTACTGGCACAGTCTGGACAAGCAAGGCAGACCCTGGACCCTGGGAGAGGAAGGCAGGATCTCATGGCTGGTTGTTGGAGCTATGCACAGCACCATCCTGGGACTGCCATTCATGTAGCCCCTTGGCCCTGGGCACCAAGAGAAGTCCAAAGTTCCTACCAGGAACCTGCCAGGTTAGGAATCTGAGGCCCAGCTCTGGATGTCACCCACTGTCCCCAACCCAGCAGAATGGAAAAGCCTCTTGATTCAAGGGCGATCCAGACACTGAGGAGTCCCACTGGGTTGCCAGGAATCAAATCCCAGGCCTGCTGCTTACGCTGTGTGGCCTCAGGTAATGACAACCTCTCTGAGCCTCAGATTGGTCCTCTGCAAAAACTAAGCTTCCCTTCAGGGCTAATGGGAGAACTACAAACAAGTACCGTGAGCAGAGCAGTGCATGGGAGGGGCTTAGCAACGATCAGCTTCCTTCTCCAGGGACCCCTGGAAAGAAGGAAGAGCACCAGGAAGGTCCTCTTGGGCAGTATTTCCTGATAGACAGGCTCCAGCAGGGATGGGACAAAGGTGGAGACCCTTCCCAAAGCAGGCCAAGAAGAGGTGGGCAGGGGAAGCAGGCAGGCGGAAGCTGGGGCTTTGGGGACAGCACAGGAGGAACCATTAAGACAGGGCCCTCTTGGGGGAGAGAAGCAGGGAGTCCCTGGAGAGGCCAGGAGGCACGTGCTAGCGATGGTATGACCCCAAGAGGGTAAGGAGCAAGATCACAACATCCGCCAAGGGACCGGCGAAGCCCACGGGCAGCACAGAGAGAGGAGGCTCAGGGTGGCTCTGGTCCTCCTCTCCAGGCCGCGGCTTGCGCAGACAGGTCAGACAGGGCTCTCCGCGGCCGGGTTCTCCTTGCAGTTCAAAGTCACCTTGGGCAAGTGCTTTGCCATCTCTGCCTCGGTCCCCTTTCTGTAAGGCAATGGTGCGTTGTGAAGGAAGGGATGAGGTCATGCAGCTGAGGACCTGCATGTGTCGTGGGGGCAGTGCCCCCAAACGCCAGCCTGACGCTGAACGGGTGGGACCAGATAAGAGGCATTGCAAGTGGTGGTGATGGCGGGAGGAGGCAGCAGTGGTCCGCAAAGGGAGCCGAGCAGCGACTTTGGAGTGCAGATGAGAAGCAGCCAGCCAGGCCAACATGAGAGGAAGCGTGTTTCAGGCAGAACAGAGAAAGGGCAGAGGCCAAAGGTGGGAGGGGCTGGACAGGTGCATGGGACAGGGAGGGAGGGAGGGAGAGTTTGCGTGGGGGTGGGGCGGGGGGCGGTGGGACAAGGCCAAATGGACCACAGTGGGACATGGTGAGAAGTCACAGGGGGGTGACCAGAGCTGTGGATCACCATCCCCACCCTGGGGCATGAAGGGTCCTACAGCCGTTCCCCACCACCTTCTGGACACAGTCCAAGCTTCCAGGGCTGGTGATCAGGGCCCTGGAGCCTCACCTTCCTCCATGGTTCACCAGTCAGCGCTTCCCCACCTTCCCATACCCCGCCCCTCCATACCATTTCCTCTCTGGACCTGGTTGCTACCTGTGCAGGTTCTGTTCCATGGGGGCGGACCCCCAAAGCCACCAGGGGCAGGGTAAGGTTTGGAGCCACTTCAGGCATAAGAGCAGGTGGGTGACTTGATGGGACTTAGGTTGAAAAGAGCCCCCCTGGGTGGGATGGAGAGAAGAGTGTTGGGCTAGGGTGAAAGCTGGGACACCCCCTGGGTGGGATGGAGAGAAGAGTGTTGGGCTAGGGTGAAAGCTGGGACACCCCCTGGGGGCTGCGCCCTGGGCTGGCGCAGGCAGTGGTGGCGGTGGGACGGGGTGCATGCAGAATGTGTGTGGAAGGTAAAGCCACCACATCTGCTGACAGGTCTGCCGTGGGGGATGGGAGGAAGAGCAAAGGGCGGTGGGGGTTGGGTGGTTGCTTGATGACCAGCGGGGACACAGGGACACAGGTGTGCAGCCACGTCCCCTGGAGCCTGCAGAGCTGGGCCAGGGCAGGGAGCCTCAACTGGATGGGGCCAAGAGTCTACACATGGAGAAGCGCTGCCAAGGATACACAACTGGTCCCCCTGTGGTCCCTGAACTCCCTCGAGGGTCCTGCGAGCCCCGGGTTCACTTCTCCATTAAGCTGCCGTGGGGTGGAGGGAGCCCCCTCCAAGAGCCGGGATGGGCCTCAGGTTTCTGTTCCCCAGCGCTCCCATCCTGCTGGGAGGAAGGCGGGGCTCCCTCAGGATCTGCTAGGTGACTGACATGTGTCATCCTAACTGGGCGAGACCTGCCTGGGGCCGAGGCTCCTGGGGGAGAGGCTGCACACTCAAACCCAAGTCTCTTGGAGCCTCATGCCAGGCTCCGCGCAGGTCAGGCGGCCTCCAGTGGACTTGCTAAGGCCGGGTCTGCAGCCGGGAGTGCACGGAACTGCCACCAGAGGCCCGGATATTAAACCAGAATGAAATTCTACACTGCTGTGGCTGCACTCTTCCGGACAAGCGGGTCCGTGGCGGCAGAACCGGTGCCCCGGAAACAGGACAGGTTGGCCTGGGGGCGGGGGGTTGGTCCGCTGGTCATGGGAAGGCACAGGAAAAAACCACCCTTTTGCCTTGAACTAAAGAAAATGCTAGGGCGCCTGGGTGGCTCAGTGGGTTAAGCCTCTGTCTTCAGCCCAGGACATGGGCTCTCTGATCGATGGGGAGCCTGCTTCCTCCTCTCTCTCTGCAGGCCTCTCTGCCTACTTGTGATCTCTCTCTCTGTCAAATAAATAAATAAAATCTTAAAAAAAAATGCTATAAAAAAGTTTTTTTTTTTTTTTAAAAGGCACTGATGTAAATGGGCCGAGGCTGGGTTTTTTTTGCTGTCTTTATAATCCAATCCTGGTTGTTTTTAAAAATGGATTAAAAAAAAATGGATTCCAGATGGCAGTTGGTACAGAGCTAGGTTGAACTCAGAAAAACAAATCAGGGGTACCTCAGAATTTCAGGATCTTGGGGTCCTGGATTCAGACATGCAGAAATGGAGACCCCAGTACAGCCAGACCCTGCCCTGGCCTCACTGCTCCCCGCCCCCCACTCGCTCATCCATCCCAGAGAGCCAGGGTTGGCACAGCCCCAGGCTGTCTAAGTCCGCACCTGCTGTTCCCACGCCCAGAGCGCCCTTGCCCACCTTTTCCATCTTTCAAATCGGATGGAACTCCTTCTCACATATTCAGAACTCTCCACCCCAACCCTGCACACACTCCTACTGGGAACTCATTTCTGAGTCTGTCTCCCCCAGGAGACCCGGAGCTAACCCTACAGCCTCTGCAGGGTCTTCACATCGATCGGGAGGGCCTGACAAAAATCATGTTGCTTGACCTTCACCAGAACCTCCTAAGGAAGGGCGCCTGGATGGCTGTCAGTTAAGCGGCCAATTCTTGATTTTTGGCTCAGGTCACAATTTCACAGTCCTGGGATGGAGCCCGGAGTTAGACTCTGAGCTGGGGGTGGAGCCTGCTTGAGATTCTCTCTCTCCTTCTCCCTTTGCCCCTCCCTCTCTCTTTCTAAAAGAAAGAAAATATCTTTAAAACCTTGAAAGAAAAAATAAACCTACCAACATCTCCACAAATCAGGCTCATCAAGCCCATTTCACAGAGAAGGAAACTGAGGCTCAGAGGCCTGGACTCTAGCCAATGGCCCATTCAGGCTGGCCCACAGCGGGTAAGCAGGGTGCCAGTCTCCAGCCCAGGCCTGCCCCCCTCTAGCCCCATTCTAGAAAGTAAGCCAAATCTCTACCTTCAGCTGCCTCCCCAGGAGTGAATTCCAGATTCCCAAATTCTAGGACAAGCGTGAGTCCCGGGAGGGACACCTGCCCTCAGGGCCATGTCACCACCCCACGGGGCAGGAGTGGCAAGGTCCACTTTACCCCACATCCGCACCCAGAACCGGCAGACTGAATCTGGGCCACTTGCTCCAGGGAGGGCTGGGCCCAGCCAGCCTGAGGGGCAGAGGTCGCTGCTGGTTGTCGGGAACTCCCCAGAGGCAGTCCTTCACCATCCTCAGGACCTGCTGGGTTTCCCCCTAGAGAAACTGCAGAGAGAGGAGCTCCTGGGTGCTGCCAGCTCCGAAAGGCACTATCCGTCTCACCCTCTACTGGAACATGTCTGCTCCATGGTCTCAGCTGCTGCCTACCCCCAGGCTGCAACGTTGCCTGGCCCAGGACAGCCTCCTATCCAGCCTCCTTGCCTCCTCCAGTGACAGCCACTGGGTGCTCACCCATCCCGATTTTTCCTAGTCCCTCCCAAGGTTTAGGCCACGCCCACTCCTGCACCCTCCCCTTCACAGCAGCTGGAGAGAGCCCTATAGACAAGTCACTCCTCTGCTCTGTCCTGCTCACCTCCACCCCCACCATGAATCCCTTGTCCCACTGCAACCCCAGGCCACCTGCCGTCCTCACACTCCTTTCTTGCTACTCTTCTCTAGCTCTCTCCCAAGCTCATTCCTGCCTCAGGGCCTTTGTACTTGGTGTTCCCTCTGCCTGGAATACCCAGAGTTCCCCAGATCCCTCAGGCTGGTTCCTGCTGGTTCCTTCTCAACATCCAAACCTCAGAGCAAGACAACTACTCAGAGAAATCCTCCAGACCTGACTCCCAGATGTATGCTATTCTCCAATACTCCACCTTGTTTTCTCGATAACAACATTATACACAAATGTCCCTAGTTATTGCTTCATTTGTCGGTGAACATCTCCCTCCAGGGACCCCGAGGGAGGGTCAGGAAAGGCTTAGAGAGGAGCAAACAGCAAACCTGAGATGGGCGGAGGCACAGCAGCATGGGAATTGGGAGAAGGGAGTATTTCCTCCTCAGCATCCCTAGTTTGGACCTCTGCTTGCACACCTCTGAACACGGGGAGCTCACTCCCTGAAAGGGGGGGTTGCTGTGCCTTCTCCCTCACCCGGAGCTGAACCTGCCTTCCTGCCAGTTCCCTAGCAAAGTCCCTGAGCCTGCCTCCTGGGCCCCAGGGAAAGGCTGTGAGGAAAGATGGAGCCATACTTCTGAGGGATGAGTCAGGCTGCCAAGGGCCCCCCCTTCACGGGAGCAGGGCCATGCCTCTCACGGGGGTCATATGAGGAAAATGGTTAAAGCCAGCACAGGGGCACATGACAGGCACCAGGCAGCCACTCTGCTTCCTAGAGAGCCTCGTGCAGAGCCCCAGGGCTGAGGCAGGGCCTGGTGGGGGTGCTCCTGGGGTTCCTTCTCTCCTCCCCTGCCCGGTACCCTGTTCTGAAGCTTGGATGTGACCTGCAGAGGATTAGGCCCTAATCTTCCTGCAAGCTGTCCCTCATATTCTCAGTGGTGGGGGTGGGGAGGGGGCTCTGTGGGGCAGGGGCCTGAGCAAGTGGACCCTTGTCCCCAAGGTACTGAGAGGCTCAGCCTCCTGAGGCTGTGTAATCACAGACCCAGAGACAAGCTGCTTGCTGGCCTGGGCTGCTGCTTGGGCGCAGGAGGAGTCCCCCCCTCCAACTACCTTCTCCAGCCCAGGTCCTTCCTCACGCTGGTCCTGGCACTCTGAACCGTCTGAGGTAGGGAGGGGAGCAATGCCACCTCTGGAAAAGTGCTGTGAGCCCCAACCAAGCGCCACCAGAGCCCTTCCTCGGCAGGATCTCCTCTCTGCCCCCAGCGGTCCCCGGCAGCAGGCACTGCTCTCCCCACTCTGCAGATGGGGAAACCAAAGCTCTATGCGGTCTCCCCACGGGGAAGAACTGGGATGACCACCTGTGGGTCTGAGAGTTCTTCCTCACCTCAGTGCCTGCTTCTGCCTGCCAGTTCCTACAAGCCTGACATTGCCCACTATTTCTTTCCCTCTGTGGAAATTCCAGGTCTTCAGAGAGATAATCTGGTCCCAGGCCCTGCCTCAGTTTCTAGAGAAGAAGAAAGACACAAAGGGGGAAATGCCTTCCGCTTTGAGAGTTCTTACAGCCATTCACATAGAGCACAAAGGAAGCAGGGAGGAGACAACAAGATGTGTGTGTGGGGGGGAACCCTGGAAAGCTTCAAGGAGGAGGTGATATCCGAGTTAGGCCATGAAGGCTGCATGGGAGACTCTAAATAGGGATGGAGGGTGGAAAGAGGAAGGCCGGGTAGTACAGTTCCCCATCTTGTTTACCCTCACAGATGCCACACACCATCAAGCCCTGGGGCTACAACAGTGACATAACACATGAAGTCTCTATCGCCCTAGAACTTGCACCCACAGGGGTGGCAGCCTCCTCACTGTTCTGCTGCCTCTGGGTCTTTACCATGATGTTCCTTCTGCCTGAAAATCCTCCTCCCCGCTTCTCCGCCTGGCTGGCCCCATCCTTCTCATCTCCACTGTACTGTCCCCTCCCTGTCCCTGACCTGAGTGTCTCCTGGCTGTGTGCTCCTCTCTGTGTCTTTTTTTTTTTACTGGTTTTGTCATCACATTTCCCTCCACCATTTGCCACCATGAGCCCTCGGCCAAGAGCAGGTCCCCAGCACACGTTCCATGTGTGTGAAACGGAAGACAACAGTGTGTGCGTGCCCTGTGGCTGTTGGGTCCGAGGGGAGGGCGGCCACGTTGGGTTGAGAGAGCCGTTAATGACAAGTGGCCCTGGGTTCGGCAAGAAGAAGGTCACAGGTGGTGGAGAGGATGGGGAGAAAGCCTGAGTGGGGCGAAGGGGAGAGACTGAGGGAGAGCCCTTGGAGACTGTGACCAGAAGGCCGAGAGCAAGGGCCCGCGGGGAGGCTGGCTGGGGCCACAGAACGGGAGAGCCCGGGGTAGGGTGAGCGCCGGATGCAGGAGGCTGGGGCAGGGTGCGGGTGGATGAGACCGCGGGGGAGTCCAGCGGGAAGGGGACAGGGAGGATGGGGCGAGGGCACAGCCCGAGGGTCAAGGCCAGGGACACTGGGATCAAGTGGTGAGAGAGCTGGAGAGACAGGAGCGGGGGAGAGCAGGCAGCTGCTGGAAACGTGGGCCGGGCTGCTCGCACACCGGGCGAGTAAGGAGAGGCCTGTGGGAGGAGGCGAGGCCAGGACGGGGGCAGGATCACAGAAGCGGGCTCCACAGTAACCGGGAAGGAAGGCGGTAGTAGTGCTAGAGAGAGCACGTGTCAGGTGGTAGGCACCTTCAAGGAACAGGGGAGTGACCGGGGGTTGGCCTAAGGGGAGGGCACTCAGCCCTGCCTTGGAAATCAAGGCTGGGGGAGAATGGTCTGGAGACAGCCTGGGGGCCGGGAGGACCCTGTCCCACCTCCAGGATCGACAGAAGAGGCGTATGAGGGAAAGAGCCCCCTTAAGAAGGCTGCCAGGGGAGTAAGGGTGTGGGGGGAGGCCGGGTTACAGTGCAATTTACAATTAGGGCGTTCAGAGTGGGGCCAAAGACCTGGGGACCCAGGCCATGTGTGCTTGCCCCCTGGACTGTGAGCTGAGAACCCCGGTTTGTTGGGGTTTTAAACAGTCTGGGCCTGGCAGCCTAGGGTTACCCCAGCCAAATAGCCACCCTGTCCCCATGGTCCCCTTCACACCGCCCCCGCCCCCCACAGGGGGAGCTGAGCACAATTCCATCCCTGGAAGGGAAGCGTCCTCCCTGTCCTCACACCTGCAGGGGTATGAGCCACCGCTCACATACACGGACCTGGGGCCCAGGCCCCTGCTGCGGGTCCCCGACAAGCATTGTGGGGGTGTGGTTCTTGATGTAACTTCTTCAAAGACTGACCAGTCCAAAAGTCCCTAACCTGGAGTCCACTAGGAACAAGAGTGGGGGTTCTTTGAGGATAGAAAGGTTGGCAACCACGAGCCCAATTTCACTCTCTTCTCCCATTTGATAGGTGAGGAAACTGAAGCCCCGGGCGCATGGCACCTTGCTCAAGTCATACCACCAGTCAGGGTCGGAGGGGGTGCAGCATGTGACCTCAGGCCCCCAGGCCACAGGCACTTCCCAGCGGCCTATCCTCCCTGTCCTCCCACCGGACAGCTGGTTCTCTGGGTCTGGGCGCCAAGCGCGGCCCCCTCGACAGCTCTGCCATCTGCCCTTCCTTTCCTCCTGCTTCTTCCTCCTCTCTGCCCCTCCTCACCAGGCTCAGGCTTGCCTCACAGCTTCTCAGGAGCAGGCGCAGGTCCCTGCAGGAGCCAGTCGTGGGGCTCTCCCCATGGGGCTGGGGACTCCCGGAAGCGGAAGCTGCCAGCTGTCACCCCAGCCAGTCCGGTTAACCTCTCCGGGCCCCGGCTCCTCACCTAAGGCAGGTAGCAAAACCCACTCCACCAGGATGCCACGGGCCTGGGGGGAGCAGATGTACGGCAGGCCCTTTGAACGTCCGTCTTCACAAAGCTTCGAGTCTGCCCCAAACCTAAGCATGGAATTCCAATTGTGGGCCACAGATGAGGCCTGGAGAGGCCAGGATTTTCCAAGGTCCTGTTCAGGCAATCCTGCTCCCCATGCCAAACACCATGCTCCCTCAGGCTCCCAAGCTCCCGCACTGCTCCTGGGCATGAAAAAAATGCCCAAATGCAAGGCAAGATCCTACCAGCCAACGTCTGAAGACCTCAGCCCTCAGCCACTGTCTCCTAGAGACCTCACCTACCAGCCAACATCTCCTGAAGGCCTCAGCCCTTGGCCAACATCTCCTGAAGACCTCACCTACCAGCCAACATCTCTTGAAGATAGCAGCCTTTGGACAATGTCTCCTGAAGACCTCATTTACCAGCCAACATCTCCTGAAGACCTCAGCCCTCAGCCAGTGTCTCCTGAAGGACTGGGCCAATGTCTCCTGAAGACCTCACCTACCAGCCAACATCTCCTGAACACCTCCTTGCTACTGACTCCATCCTAGACCTAAAAGAAATGGACCAGCCAAAGGTCAGCCACAGGCAGATGAAAAGATAAGGAAGATTCCAAGACTGTCAGTGACAAACGCCAAAGGAGCATGTGATCTACTTCTATGGACAGCACTCTCTGAGTTAGTGATGGGGCTGTGCCAGGTGCTGGGAGAGGACAGGCTGGAGGAGACCATCCATTTCCTTTCAGGACACCTACTCCTAGAACCCTCTCAATCCACATCTCCCCACAGCAGCCACAGGGAGCTCTTCTGTTTGAAACCCCTCTCTGGCTGCCCTTGGCCCTCAGATGAAGTCCAGTGTGTGCCTCTGCCACACTGAGTTCCTTTGTGAGCCGCCCCCTGCCTGCAGCTTGAGCATATTCACAGAGTATGATGTCACTCTCACTCACACCCCTGGGACCCCCAAGAGCTCGCCATCATTTCTAAAGCCCACTCAGATCTCATGCCTCCAGACATTTGCACCTGCTCTTCCTTCCACCTGGAATGTTCCTTCCCTGTGTCTTTATCAGAACCAACTCAGAACTCACTTCCCCCTGGAAGTCCTCCACACCCTGCTCACAGAGGCAGCTACTCCCTACTGGATTTTCTTCTTGTGGTGTCTCGAGCAGTGCCTCGAGCCCCTAAAGAGTATGTGTCACTGGACTGAGAATGTCTCTGGTGGGACACACAGGCTGGTACTGGGCAGGGACTTGGCATTTATAGAAAGAATGACTGAAAGTCAGAGCTGGCCAGAGGCTCTATCTCCACCCTGGACCTCTTTTCCCCACCCTACACCTCCAGGATTTTAATGCTGGAGGGCTACAGAATGGTAATCTGGATGGGAGAGGGGACAAAGGGGTCTCATCTTGAAGCTGTGTTTCCAAAGCAAGTTCAGCTTTTATAGTCAGTGTTCACTGGGGTGATTGAGGGTGCTGATGAAAATAAGACCCCATCAAGCTCCCCTCGGTGCCACGGCAGCCTAGACAGGGAGGCCACAGGAGGTACACTGAGTGTGGACCCTGCAGACCTCCAGGTTGTGACTTATTCTATCTTTTGGCGGGCAATACCCACCCTACTCAGAATCCTAGAGAATGAATCCTGGGATGTTCAGAAATCAATCCTGAAACACCGAAATTTCAAACATTTCAGCATTCTATTTTGCTCAAACGGAACATCAGAACACCAACCACCCTTTTCTCTACAAGCACCAATATTCCTTCCCTGCACATCAGCTGGACCCTCTGAAAACAAGACTGCAAAGGCCACAAAGAGGGGGTCATTTATATGAAATCAGTTAGCTCCCTGCCAGAGCTCTGCGTCCCCCACCTGGCCCCAGAACAAAGAAAGGTGTCCCCTGACAGGCTGCGGTCTTGGGGCCCCTGTGACGTAGCTCAGCCCCCTTACTGAGCTGGGGAGACTGAGGCACAGGGCTGGTCGCAGCTGGTGCATGGGGCAGCCAAGAGGCAGCTTTCTCCTGGCCGCCAGCGGGAACGGTCCCGTCTCCCTCCAGCTGGGTCAGAGGCAGCAGCTCTGAGCTTGCCCTCCACGCTGTCCCACCTCGGCACCCCAGGCACTAAAGGTCCAAGTCACCTGAGCCAGCCGGCTGCTAGCTCCCCCCACCTCACTCAGTCAAAGCGCTCAAGGCCTGCCATGCCTAATCACCCTCCCGGGCTTGGGGGCCAGTAGGTAGGGAAGGGGGACAGAGAGGAGTTGAGGAAGCCAAAGAGGACGTGCTGGGAAACCTGCTTTAACCTCCGTGGCTCAGATTCCAGGGTAGATCCAGGTATGGGGGTCCCTCTTTCAGAAACAAGATCAGTCTTTGACAAATGGTACAAATCCCTAGCCCATGAGCACACTCGGGGGTAGGGCTGCTCCCTGGCTGCAAGGGAGAAACACAGGTGTGGTCCTGGATGGAGGGACCAGGCGTCCAGGTTTGTGTGGGACTGACGGGGCTCCCAGGACACAGGACTTCCAGGGCTAAAGCTGGGAAAGTTCCAGCAAACTGGGATGAACCGGTCACCCTAGCTCCAGAGCTCAGGATTCCTTAGCTTGAAGGTGAAGCCTGATACCTCCCTGACCTCGTGCAGCACTGAGGGAATACCAGGGCAAAGGACAGGTCGCCAGCTACATCCCCTGCATGCTCATGAATGTGTTAGGACATGTCCGTGCACTACACATTTTTGAAAAAGACTGGAAGGAAGCCACTAGGCTTCCCTGAGTGGTGGGATCACACGTGACTTTTTTTCCTGATTGTTTTTATCATGGTAAAATAGATAGGGCATAAAGTATACCATAGTCATCATTTTTAGGTGCCCAGTGTATTAAGCTCAGTACATTTATATTGTCATGTGACCATTGCAAGTGATGTTTCTATTTTCCGAACATCAGGAGGCATTACATTTGTGATCAGGAAAAAAATATATGGGCGCCTGGGTGGCTCAGTGGGTTAAAGCCTCTGCCTTCGGCTCGGGTCATGATCTCGGGGTCCTGGGATCGAGGCCCGTATCGGGCTCTCTGCTCGGCAGGGAGCCTGCTTCCTCCTCTCTCTCTGCCTGCCTGCCTCTCTGTCTACTTGTGATCTCTCTCTCTGTCAAATAAATAAATAAAATATTTTTAAAAAAAGAAAAAATATATGTTTTAAAGGTGACAGTCTGTATCAGCTGTCTGTGCTCACACAAAGATAGTGAGCACAGCTAGAAGGCTGTGGGGGGAATCTGGGCATTAGATGAGTAGTTGGCTCAGATGACTTTTATCCTGCCCAATCCTGAAACCCAGGATTCTGACCTCTTCCAGCTCCTGGGGAAGCAATCAATGTGCCTTGGCGACTACCAGATTTGGGTTCAGATCCTCCATCTGCCGCTTACGTGCTCAGTAACCTTGGGTCTCTAAGCCTGCTTCCTTGAGTGACGCAGGCTGTAGGGGAATGAGCTGGGTGACTGTGTGCAGCCCCTGCACACAGTGGGTTCTCCATCCGTTACTTTGCTTTCCTCCTACTTGGAATGTCTTCTCGGCACCCGGGCGTGAACAGAGGTCATCCTTCAATGCCCAATTTGGTATCATCTTTTCCACGAAGCCTCTCTGATTCCCACGGCAGGGGGAACCCTCTGCTGACTCTCATGGCCTCTGCCTGGGGGGTACCTGGCTCCCTTCCCAGTGGGGCTGTGTGATCCCTGAGCACTACAGGCTGTGTCTGAGTCATGCCGCCTTCCCTAGGGGCCCAGCAGACTTGATGAAGCTTTGCTAAATGAAGCCATCACAGGCAGAAGTGTCCCAAGCCGGCGAGCCGCCCACACCTCCTCACAAAGCCGGTGGCTTCACCCTCCTAGCCCTTGGCCCAGGGGCTGGCAAAGGGGCAGTAGAGCACACAGCTGGCTCACCTCATCAGGAAGGTGCTGCCTGCTCCCTAAGCTTGATCTCTGCCAAGGGCCAGTCGGGGTCTCTGGGGAGCTGGCGACCCGCACAAATGAATGAATTCAGTACCACAAACCCTCTGGATGTGCCTGGGGTGCCAGGCCCACTGCCAGGCCCTGAGCAGCCACTGGGGCTTCCCTGACCTCAGCAAGCTCCCCATGTGGGAGCCCTTGAGAGGAAAGGGGTTTATACAGGGCGACGCTTCTTCGTGCGACATCAGAAAGAGGTTTTAACATTTTCAAAGGACAGTTAGCTTCCTTTCTCTCTGGCCGGCCAGAGATAAACAGCTGTCCCGCTCATTAGACCCTGATATTGCCCTGAAAACCCAGAAAGTGAGGGAGCCTGAGCACCCTGAGGCCTCAGGCCGCCTTAGGTGTAGTCCCTTGGGGTCACTGATAGTGACCCTGCCCAGTGTCCCCAATCTTAGCCCTTCTGGTGTGGGCCCACAGGAAAAGGCCCCAGACCTACAGAGGCACAACCCTCCAGTGACGGTGTCTGGGCAATGGCCAGCGAACCCTAGGGGGCTCCAGGCACCCCCTCCTGCAGTGGGCCTTCTTCTCCTGGGGTGCTGCCCAGACCATCTGAACCCCTCCCTCTGTGCTGTCTCTGTCCCATCCTCCTCCTCCACATCCCCAGGTCTGAGTAGGGACCACCTACTGCTGGGGGATTTTGACCCCAACAGGCTGGAGGTCCAGAACAGGCCTCTCTGCTCTTCCCTGTGGGTAGGGGACCTCTCCCCAACACCCGCTCCCCAAGCATCCAGGTGTACTTTGGGGGTGGTGGTCACGGATTAAGGAAGTATCAGGGCCCAAGGTGGCTCCTCCCACCTCTCTACAAACCGGGAAACTGAGGCACGAGAGAGGAATTGCCTCTCCCCACCTAAGAATGTTATTCCTCGTTTCCCATAAACATTTCTTGGGTGGTTCCCGGCCCAAGGTCACGCTGCGAAGGAGAGCCAGTTCCTGGGTGGGTGGAAAGCCAGGTATCCGGCTCCCAGCGCATCGCTCCACACCTTCCGGGCTAAGCCATTAAACCTGGTTTCCGGCCCTCTCCTCCGCGAACGTCCACGGCAGGCGCGGCGTGCACCCCGTGAGATGATCCACGCCCTGATCCACCCCCCCAAAAAAGGCCACCTGAAACCCGGGCTCAATCCCCACCGCGGCTGATCCTCCCGGGCGGCAGCGCGCAATCGGAGCCCCAAGCTGCATAGCCGCGGCCTGGAGGTCACCGCGCTGGGGGGCCCGCACGCGAATGGGGCGCCTTCGGTAAGCAAGGGCGCCGGCAGCAGGAGCTGGAGCCCCTCGCCAGCGCTGGGACCCTCACCCGCCGCCCGGGTAAGAGGGAAGGGCGGGCGCCGGCACCCTGTCCGGAAGGCTCCCCGCCGGTTGCGGCACCTTTGCCCGGGGGCCGGGGGGGTTGGGGGTCCGTCCCGACGCGTCGCCCCTGCCCGCGTCCCCACGACGCGTCACCCCCGGCGCGGCCGGGCCACCCAGCCGTCCTTACCCAAGACACGACGCGCAGAATGGTGTGCGGCTGTCGGACCAGGGTGTGGGGGTCGAAGGCGCCCCCGGCTTTGCCCGCTCCGTACGCACCCCCTTCCATCGTGGCTGCACCCGCGCGGTGCCCCCCGCTCGGCGCGCGCCGCCGGCCCTGCGCGTGCGCGGCGCCCCCGCCCCCTCCCCTGCTCGCGCGGCCGGTGTGGTTGACGGCTCCCGCCAGGGGGCGTCGTGCGCGGAGGGCGCCGGGGCTCAGCGGGCAGTGGGCCGCGCGCGCTCGTTCTCGGGGGCGCGCGTGCTGCGGACCGGGTGAAGGGCGCGCTCGTCGCTAGCGTGGTGACCTCTTTGCGGAGCCGGGCCGGGGCGGGTCGGGGGAGGGTGCAGCAAATACTGGACGTCCCCACCCCCAGGCGGCTGCTCTACCGGGCCGCGCTGTCCCCATCACAGTCCCGTGCCTAAGGCTCTGGCTGAAACCCTCTTCGTTGTTTCCTGTCGCTGTCTGCCCCCAACATAGTAGGGCAGGGATCGCGTTTGTCTTCCTACACAGTAGGTACCACAGGAAGATTTATCGAATGAATGAACGTACCGCGAATGAATAACCCCTCTCTCCGAGCCCTCCAAACCACAGCCCCCTCCCCCGCCAAGGACCTTTCAATTTCCACCTTGCTTTCAGGTTAACATCACCATCACGTGGGCCCCTGTGTCTGCGTACCCCCCACCCCCAACCCGGAGGGGCCCGAGACATCTGGCATAGAGGCGGAGGCTGAGGAAAGGCAACAAATTTTTTTATTGGACGTGACCCCCCACTACCCTTTTCCTTAATTCAGTAATTAATTTTGTAATTATTTGTTCATTGTTTTCTTGTTAGTCTGTGGGTTCTGTCTCATTGGCGGCTGGAGCCAATGGCCTGGCACACAGTAGGTGCTCAATAAATAGAACCGAGTCCCCAGAACCACATCACAATTTGGACTAGACCTCCAGGTTTCATGGAAATAGGCTGGCTGGAGGAGTACTCATTGCTGTGGGAAGAATACCTTCCGGGTCTCTTGAGATGACCTGCAGTCCTTAGGGCCTCTCTCGATGGCCCAGGTACCTCCATTGGTTCCAGGATCAGGCTGAACAAGGATATGCTTTGCTGCCGTGTTGTCATTCTATGATGCCAGGACACAGGTCTGTGCAGAGGGAATGTGTGGTGGGTGTGAGGGCACGTCTTATAAATATTACCTAGGCAAATGTCCATCTTAGGCTGTGTTTCCTGAGGGTTCATTCTGTGCCTGGCCCTGTGCTAAGAGCTTTACATATATTACCCCCATGTAATACAGCAACCACATAGTAGCTGCTATGTTATATAAAACTTCTAGAAGAAAACAGAAGAGAAATTTTTGTGACTTTAGGTTGGGCAAGGAATTATCAGCTATAACGCCAAGAGCATGACCCCTAAGAGAAAACAATCCACCAACTGAACTTTGTCAAAATTAAGAACTGCTCTTCAAAAGTCACTGTTACAGGAATGAATGAAGGTAAGCCACAATATTGGAGAAAAATCTTTACAAATCATACATCCAATAAAGAATTTGCCTCCCAGGGCACCTGGGTGGCTCAGTCATTAAGCGTCTGCCTTCAGCTCAGGTCATGATCCCAGGGTCCTGGGATCCAGCCCCGCATCGGGCTCCCTGCTTGGCGGGAAGCCTGCTTCTCCCTCTCTCACTCCCCCTGCTTGTGTTCCCTCTCTAGCTGTTTCTGTCTGTCAGATAAATAAATAAAAATCTTAAAAAAAAAAAAAAAAAAAAAGGATTTCCCTCCCAGGGACCCCTGGATAGTACAGTTGGTTGAATGTCAGACTCTTGGTTTTGACTCAGGTCATGACCTCAGGGTCCTGAAATCAAGTCCTGAGTTGGGCTCTGAGCTCAGGGAGAAGTCTGCTAAAGTTTCTCTTTCCCTCTGCCCCTCCCCTTGCTCACAAGCTCTCTTCCTTCTCTCTCAAATAAATAAATAAATCTTTTAAAAAAGTAATTTGCATCCCAAATATATAAATAACTCTACAAAGTCAATAATAAGAAAATAACCTGCTTTTTAGAAAATGGGTGAAAGACTTGAACAGATACATTTCACTGCAAAAGATACATAGGTGGTAACTAAACACATGGAAAGATGCTCAACATCACTAGTCCCTAGGGAAATGCAAATAAAAATCAGGATGAGATACTTCCACATATCTATTAAAATGGTTAAAAATTTTAATTTGACGATTTAGAACCACTGGAGCTCTTGAACCTTGCTTGTGCAAATACGAAACAGCCCAGCCACTTAGGAAAATAGACCAGAAGTTTCTCATAAAGGTAACTTACACATTTACAATATGACCCTGTAATTTCCCTCCTGGGTATTTGCCCTAGAGAAATGAAAAGTTATGCTCACACAAAACCCTGCACAAGAATGTTTATAGCAGCTTTATTTGTAATAGCCCAAACTTGGAAATAACCCAAATGTCCCTCAACTGGAGAATGTATAAACAAATTGTGGAACACTGCATGCAACGGGATACTATTCAGGAATGAAAAGGAGCAAGCAATTGATACATTCCACAACATGCGTTGTATTAAGTAAAAGAGGCCAGGTTTGAAAGACTACAGATGGCACAACTCCTTTTATGTGTCCTTCTTACAAAGGCAAAATTATAAGGACAAAAAACAGATGCAGGGGTTGCTAGGGATTGGAAGTGTGGGCACGCTGGGGGATTTACTAGCAAGGAGCATGGGAAAATTTGGGAGATGATGGAATCCTTTTCTATCTTGTTTGCGGTGATGGTTATGAAATTGACACTATATGTCTGTCCATAGAAAGGGTGATTTTCACTGTATGTGAATTATACATGGTTTTTAAAATGGGGAAAAATCTATTTGAGTGTGGTGGGCTGACTCAGTAATATTCATTTACATATTCAATCAATAGATGTTTATTTAAAAAGAATTTTTAAGGTTTTATTTATTTTTTAGGGAGAGAGAGTGAGAATGTAAGAGAGAGCATGAGCAGGGTGGGGAGGGGTTGGGGGAGAGGGAGAAGCAGGCTCCCGGCTGAGCAGGCAGCCTGATGCAGGGCTTAATCCTAGGACCCGGGGATCATGACCTGAGCTAAAGGCAGATGCTTAACAGCTGAGCCACCCAGGCGCCCCTCAGTGAATCTTTATTTAAAGCCCACCTTACCTAAGACTTTGTGCTAGACATGGGGGCATAAGGCACAAAGAATTTAGAGACTGTTTCTAACCTTTCCAGCATTAAGATTTGATCACACCAATGAATGTAAATCTCAAAAGGGTAGTTTTTAAGAAGTTAGCTACAGGGGCGCCTGGGTGGCTCAGTTGGTTAAGCGACTGCCTTCGGCTCAGGTCATGATCCCGGAGGCCCCGGGATCGAGTCCCACATCGGGCTCCCTGCTCGGCGGGAAGCCTGCTTTTCCCTCTCTGGCTGTGTTTCTCTCTGTCAAATAAATAAATAAAATCTTAAAAAAAAAAAAAAAGAAGTGAGCTTCTTGGGTGAGAGTCCTAGTTCCCTCTTGACAGTTACTGAGTCGCCTTGGGCAAATGGCTTCACCACTCTGGGCCTGTTTTCCCATATGAAAAATGGACATAAGCATAGTACTTTATTATAAATAAACCTGAGGAGTTGCCTGGGTGGCTCAGTCTGTTAAGCGTCTGCCTTTTGTTTAGGTCATAATCCCAGGGTCCTGGGATTGAACCCCCCCCCATCGGCTCCCTCCTGGGATCCTGCTTCTCCTTCTCCCTCTGCCCGTCCCCCTTGCTCTTGCTTTCTTTCTCTCAAATAAATAAATTAATTAAATCTTAAAAAAACAACAAGCAACAAACCCTGAGGATTATTGTCAGGATTAAATGAGAGGGTGCACAAAATGGTTTAGAATAGTGCTCAATACAAAGAACGAGCTTAGTAAACATTGTTGGCCTTCCCATCCTGGCTGGTTTTCAAGGCAGGTGTGCACAACACGGTGTGTAGGTATTTTCTTAGCAGCACAAAGTTATAAATGATGATGGGTTTCCAGGTTCTCCCATGAACCTCTACTTAATACCTACCATTGCAGGTATACAGAAATGTCCTCCTCTCCTCCCATTTGTGTTTATTTGTTTCCTGTTAATGGCGGGGCCAGAGGAGGAAATCAGGCTGTTCTTTGTAGGTCAAGATTTTGCAAATGCAGAGCTGCCTGATCTTGCCATGTTCTGTATAGCAATTTGAGTTCCCAGTCCAGGCTGAGCTATATGACTCACCATTGCTCCTTCTCTCCTGCCCCCTACAGGCTGCTTTGGTATGGCAGGTGTTAGGTCTGTTTTCTGTGAGAGCCGTGGGGTTGCCTGGGTGAAGGGGCAAATGCATTCATTGGATTTGAATGGATGAACCACAGCAGAATTATAATCTTAAAAATTTGCTACCACAATGGGTGCCTGGGTGGCTCAGTCAGTGAAGCATCTGCCTTCGGCCTGGGTGGTGATCCCAGGGTTCTGGGATCAAGCCCTGCATTGGCTCCCTGCTCGGTGGGGAACCTAGTTCTCCCTCTCCCTCTGCCTGCTGCTCCCCTTGCTTGTGCCCTCTCTCTGTCAAATGAATAAATAAAATC
>PITA01006667.1:33088-98215 GCA_004023965.1 Spilogale gracilis
TTTTTTTAAAGATTTTATTTATTTGACAGAGAGAAACATAGCCAGAGAGGGAACACAAGCAGGGGGAGTGAGAGAGGGAGAAGCAGGCTTCCCGCCGAGCAGGGAGCCCGATGTGGGACTCGATCCCGGGTCTCCGGGATCATGACCTGAGCCGAAGGCAGTTGCTTAACCAACTGAGCCACCCAGGCGCCCCAATAAATAAAATCTTAAAAACAAATGAAAACAGGAAAAACCCACGAAACAACTAACAACAACAAAAACTACTTAAAAACTTACACATTAAATTTTTTAAAACACACTACTAAATACCATGGACCAAGGGGAAAACATTATAATGAAAATGAGAAAATACATAAGACTACAAAGTAATTAAAGTGAAAGATTGGGGGTTGCAGATAAAATAGTGTGCGAGAAGAAATTTTTTAAAATTTTAAATGCTTAATTTTTTAAAAAAGATATTTACGTGTTTGAGAGAGAGAGAGCAAGGGCATGAGCATGGTGAGCAGTAGAGGGAGAAGCAGGCTCTCTGCTGAACAGGGTGCCTGATGCAGGACTGGATCCCAGAACTGTGGGATCACGGCCTGAGCCGGAGGCAGATGCTTAACCCACTAAAGCCATCAGGAACCCCTAAATGCTTACTTTAGAAGTCTGAAAATTAATGAACTAGGCAACCAACTTAGGAAATCAGATAAAGATCAACAGAACGACCTGCACCCATTGGAAGCAAATAAATTTTTAAAAAAAAATCCATAAATCGGTGCCTGGGTGGCTCAGTGGGTTAAAACCTCTGCCTGCAGCTCAGGTCATGATCCCAGGGTCCTGGGATCAAGGCCACATCGGGCTCTCTGCTCAGCAGGGAGCCTGCTTCCTCCTCTCTCTCTGCCTGCCTCTCTGCCTACCTGTGATCTCTCTCTGTCAAATAAATAAATAAAATCTTTTAAAAAAATAAAAAATCCATAAATTAACGAATAAAACCCAGTATAATAAAGATAATCCATGAGGTTAAAAGTTAGTTCTCTAAGAAGAGGAAAAACCTGACATATTTTTGCAAGACTGATCAATAAGACAGAAGACTGGGATAAACAATATTAGGGATGAAAAAGAGCTCATACTTACAGATGCAGCAGAGATTTTAAATACTAATTATGATAATAAAAAGCAAGAGAATATTGTGAACAACTTTATGCCAATAACTTTGAAAATAGACAAAAATGGGTAATTCCCCAAATATTTATAGAAAAATATGACTTACTAAAACTGATTCAACATCAAAATCAGACAAAGATATTACAAGACAGGAAAAGTTTCAGCCAATCTCACTCATGAATATTATTGCAAATAGCACTGAGAAAATACTAGCAACTTAATCTTCCACTTCATAATATAATACATCAAAAACAAGTTGGCTTGTCCTAGGAATGCAGATTTGGTTTATTATTAGAAAACAGAGAACTGTGATTTCCCATATGAACAGATTAAAAGGCAAAACCACAAAATTGTCTCCAAAGACACAACAAAACTAGTCAGTAAAACCAACACCCATTAATATAAAATCTCTTACCAAATTAAAAATAGGATGTCCTTAACTTAATAAAGATTATCTACAAAAGT
Organism: Spilogale gracilis; assembly: GCA_004023965.1. Lineage (NCBI taxonomy): Eukaryota > Metazoa > Chordata > Mammalia > Carnivora > Mephitidae > Spilogale > Spilogale gracilis. The sequence continues at coordinate 34,700 of PITA01006667.1, forward strand.
TGTACAGGATGGGTAAATTTCATGGATGAAACATTAAAAGCATTCTTTTTAGTGGCACCCAGCTGGCTCAGTCCACAGAGCATGCGACTGTTGAGCTCAGGGTCATGAGTTCAAGTCCCATGAGGGGCAGGAAGCCTAGTTAAAAAAAAAAAAGGAAGAAAAGAAACGTTCATTTAAAAAACTGGAGAATAAACAAGAATGTTTGGTATGATCGCTACAGTCACCATTGCTCTGGAGGTTGCAGCTGGCACAGATAAGACAAAAAAAGTTATATAAAGTATGAAAATTGGAAAGGAAGAAACAAATGTTTAATATTTTCACATGATATAATCGCTCCACCTAGAAAACTCTAAAGAATGCATGAATTATCAGAATTGATCAGCATTTCAAGATGACAGAATATCAAGATGACAAGAGCAACTGTATTTTTATATTCCCATGGTCAGTAGTTAGAAAGTGTTAATTTAAAAAGGGTGCCATTTATTATATATATATATATATATTTTTTTTAAACCTTTTTTTTTTTTTTAAGATTTTATTTATTTGACAGAGAGAAACACAGCCAGAGAGGAAACACAAGCAGGGGGACTGAGAGAGGGAGAAGCAGGCTTCCCGCGGAGCAGGGAGCCCGATGTGGGACTCGATCCCGGGTCTCCAGGATCATGACCTGAGCCTAAGGCAGTCGCTTAACCAACTGAGCCACCCAGGCGCCCCTATATATATATATTTTAAAGATTTTTATTTATTTGACAGAGAGAGAGAGACAGCGAGAGAGGGAACACAAGCAGGCGGAATGGGAGAGGGAGAAGCAGGCTTCCCACCGAGCAGGGACCCTGACGTGGGGCTCAATCCCAGGACCCTGGGACCGTGACCCAAGTCGAAGGCAAACGCTTAATGACTAAGTCACCCAGGTGTCCTCAAATATATTTTTAAAAAAGGAATTGGGAGGGGCTCCTGGGTGGCTTAGTCGTTAAGCTGTGTCTCTCTCTGTCAAAGAAATAAATACAACCTTTAAAAAAAAGGGGGGGCGGTGCCTGGGTGGCTCAGTGGATTAAAGCCTCTGTCTTTAGCTCAGCGTCCTGGGATGGAGGCCCGCATCAGGCTCAGGGAGCCTACTTCCTCCTTTCTCTCTGCCTGCCTCTCTGCCTACTTGGGATCTCTCTCTGTAAAATAAATAAATAAAAGCTTTAAAAAAATAATTAAAAAAAAAGGAATTGGGAATAATTTAAAAGGAGGGAGGGGCTCCTGGCTGGCTCAGTTGGAAGGGTGTGTGACTCTTGATCTTGGGATCATGAGTTTGAGCTCCACGTTGGGTGTAGAGATTACATTAATAAATAAATAAGACTTTATAAGGATGGGGGTGGACAGATCTTTAGAAAGAAAACTCTAAAATTAAATGCAACAAAGACCTAAGGAAACGGAGAGATACTCTGAGATAACCGTGTTTGAAGATCTCAATTCTTCCCAAATTGATGTATACAGTCAGTACAATTCCAATCCAAATATCAAAAAGAGTTTCAGTGGAACTTGATAAACTGATTCCAAAATTATTTTTTCTTTTTTAACAAGTATTTACTTAGGGCGCTTGGGTGGCTCAGTTGGATGAACATCTGCCTTTGGCTGAGGTCATGATCCCAGGGTCCCGGGACTGAGTCCCAGATAGCGTGGGGCTCCCCTCTCAGTAGGGAGTCTGCTTCTCCCTCTGCCTCTGCTGCTCCTCCCTCACCACTGCTCATGCTCACTCTCCCTCTGCCTCTCTCAAAAATGAATGAATGAATGAATGAATGAATGAATAAAATCTTTAAAAAAATTCTCTAGGCTGTTTAAAACAAAACAAAAATTTGGAGCGCCTGGGTGGCTCAGTGGCTTAAAGCCTCTGCCTTGGGCTCAGGTCATGATCTCTCTCATGATCCTGGGATTGACGCCTGCATCAGGCTCTCTGCTCAGCGGGGAGCCTGCTTCCTCCTCCCTCTCTGCCTGCCTCTCTGCCTACTTGTGATTTCCCTCTGTGAAATAAATAAATAAAAGCTTTAAAAAAAGTTTTAGTTTAAATTCCAGTTAGTTAGCATACAGTGTGATAGTAGTTTCAGGTGTAGAATTCCGTGACTCACCAAGTCATAGCACACCCAGTGCTCATGTGGACAAGTGCCTCCTTAATCCCCAAGACCCGTTTCACCCATCCTCCACCCAGCTCTCCTCCAGTAGCGTTTGTTCTCTACAATTGTCTGTTTCTTGGCTTTCCTCTCTTTTTTCCCCCCCTCCTATATTCTTTTGTTCTATTTCTCAAATTCCAGATACGAGTGAAATCATAGTATATTTGTCTTTCTCTGTCCGACTTATTTCACTTAAAAGCTGTTTCTAAAATTCTTTTTTTTTTTAAGGAGTCTATTTTTTTTTTAAGATTTTATTATTTATTTGACAGAGAGAAACACAGCCAGAGAGGGAACACAAGCAGGGGGAGTGAAAGAGGGAGAAACAGGCTTCCCGCCGAGCAGGGAGCCTGATGTGGGACTCGAACCCCGGTCTCCGGGATCACGACCTGAGCCGAAGGCAGTCGCTTAACCAACTGAGCCGCTCAGGCGCCCCATGATTCTAAAATTCTTATGGAAAAACGAAGGGCCAGGAATCGCCAATCCAGTTTCAAGGACAGGGAGCGAGTTCTACCAGAGAGACATAGCAGATGTAAAGTTTCATTATAAAGCTGTAGTAAATCAGATGATAGACAAAAAGAACAATGGAACAGAATGTAGAGCCCAGAATTAGAACGAGGAACATTTGGAAATGTGGTATACCGAAGCAACATTGCAAACGGAAGGATGGGCCATTTAGTAAGTGAGCAGTGCCAGGAACATTGGCTATCCATATGGGAAAAGAAATGAGGTTGGGTTCCTACCTCACACCATTCACACAAATTAATTCCATGTGCCGGCTGGAAGTCAAAGACAGTTGCGCTCGGGATTCATTCATCCACCCACTTCTCCAAATTAGCAGGACTCAGGATGCCAACTAAGAGATGGCTAAAGCTGATGAAGAAGGTGAAACCAAGATTAGCTGGGAACAGTGGCGACCAGGGGGAGTGCTTGGAGCTTTCTCTCCCTCACAGCTCCCAGGGCTCATCCTCCCCTCTACTCAAATTTCTCAGGACTAACCCACACCAGGAACAGGCCTTTTTCTTCTCTCAATACACACAACCAGTTGAATAATTAAGATCCCTGTGCAGAGGGGAAAGGAGCTCAGGGGCTAAAACAACTAAATATCTGAGTAGTACAACTCCCTGAAAATAGAGCCAATAAATTGCCTGACATATGCCATTTAAAGCAGGGGTATTAGGACAAAAACCCAAGGATTCAAAATAAGCATGACATAGAGCTAAGGAATGATATTAGCAATATTAAAGAACAAGAAATAAGGAAATGAAACAAGCAGAAGTATTAGAAATGAAAAATATAGGGGTGCCTGGGTGGCTTAGTTTTGTTAAGCAACTGCTTTCAACTCAGGTCATGATTCCGGGGTCCTGAAATCAAGTCCTGCATTGGGCTCCCCCTGCTTGTACTCTTGCCCTCTTTCTGGCAAATAAATAAAATCTTGAAAAAACAAAAACAAAACAAAATAAAAAAACTCAAAACACCAGATAACTGTCCTGCTAATGAATACAGAATAAAAGTAGAATATCACCCCTTTGTCATCCCTAATGGAGTCAGGCAAGGATCTCTAAGGGATGTTAAAAACATTGGGTAAGGGGCGCCTGGGTGGCTCAGTTGGTTAAGCAACTGCCTTCAGCTCAGGTCATGATCCCGGAGACCCAGGATCGAGTCCCACATCGGGCTCCCTGCTTGGCGGGAAGCCTGCTTCTCCCTCTCTCACTCCCCCTGCTTGTGTTCCCTCTCTGGCTGTATTTCTCTCTGTCAAATAAATAAAATCTTTTAAAAAAAATTGGGTAAAACACAGTTAGAGTCGTGCAAAGTATCACGTAAAGATTACTAACTAATGCCAAAGGGAAAGTGTGTTCTGACAGTGGGGAGACCCCTTTAAGCAAGCAGCAACACTCAGAGAGGGACAACCTGGCGTGGTGTCCCTCCCAATGGGGTACACGCTGAAGGGCATGGCACCTTCTGTGAACTAAGGTCCACATGCTCAATGTAAGTGCAATCATGAGAAAACAGACCAATCAGACCTCTCTGGCCCCCACTTTCACCCTGTCCCTCCTCCAACTGTCCCTTTCAGTCCCTCTTGATTTATTGCAACTCCCATAGCTGGGGTTTCAGCCTATACAGGGGCAATACGTATAACTACAACATAAAGCTGGAGGGTGTAGGGAGAGTTCATTCTCCACTGTATTAGTCAGGGTTCTCCAGAGAAACAGAACCAGCGGAACATATTGTGTGTGTGTGTGTGTGTGTGTGTGTGTGTGTGTGTGTGTGTGATATGATTTATTTTAAGGAATTAGTTCATGTGATTGTGGCAGTTGGCAAGTCTGAAATCCTTAGGGTACACCAGCAAGTTTGACTCAGGCAAGAGTTGATGTTGCAATCTTGGGTCCAAAATCTGCAGGGCAGGCCGATGGACCAGGAACTCAGAAAGGAGTTGATGTTGGAGTCTGGAGTCCAAACTCTCTCCATTCTGGGAAGACTTTGTTTTCCCACTTAAGGCCTTCAATTGATCAGGTGAGACCCACCCACATTCTTCCAGGTCACAGTCTTTATTAGTACTTTTTTTTTTTAAGATTTTATTTATTTATTTGACAGAGAGATCACAAAAAAGAGGAGAGGCAGGCAGAGAAAGAGGGGGAAGCAGGCTCCCCAGTGAGCAGAGACCCAGATGTGGGACTCGATCCCAGGACCCTGAGATCATAACCTGAGCGGAAAGGAGAGGCTTAACCCTCTGAGCCACCCAGGAGCCCCTGGTGTTTTGTTTTTAACAAGATAGTGGCAGATCTTGGCTGGTTGGATTAGAAACAGAGCCCACCTAGAATCCTAAAAAGTGAGTGGAAGGGACCTGGGACCATCTATTAAAGAGATTCTGGTCCAACTGCCTCATTTTCAAAAAGAAGGGACTCAGACCCAAAGATGGAAAGGTGTTTGCTGAGAGCCTTCCAACATGCGCTTTTCATGTCCCAGAAGGGCTTTCTGGAGCACAGAAAAAACTTTTACAATTACTTGGATTTTAAGTTCAAGTGATTTGCCCAAACTTTCTCTGGCTGTGTGGTGCTCAAGGGGGTGAACCTGTCAGAATTACCTGGGGTTCTTTTCCTGGATGGTTGTGCTTCCCCTCCCCCCAGCTTCTGATCCAGCAGGCCCCAGGGTGGTATCTATATTTTGAAAAAGTCCAGATGATTCCTGTTTTGTTTCTTCTCAGAAGTTCACTTTGATTTTTATTTTTAAAAATTGCCCAAGTAATTAACAATGAGTACATTCTTGTGAAGAATACAGCAGGCTATATAGAACCATCTGGGAAAGCCGCCTTGACACCCAGCCCTCGGGCTCACCACACTCCTCAAAAGTATCCACAGTTTAGGCCACCTTCTGGTCGGCTGTCGATGAATTTACTCATTTTGCATGCATGGACATGCATCTAATTTTTAAATAAATAGGATTATAGCATTTGTGGTTTTCCATTACTTGCTTTTTTTACTCCACGATGTATCTTGAAAGTCTTTTCATGTCGCTATATATAGACCTACCTAATTCCGGTTAACAGACTGCAAACTATTTCACTGTACAGAAATATCATTGAAGGAAACCAAAATATGACACCCCAAAATATGCTTCTTTGACATAAGAATTATTTTGAGCTGGAGGCAATTAAAAAGTAGCAAATGCAGGAAAAACTCTCTTTCCTTTCTCCCCTTCTAGAGTTTAAATTTTCTTTTACTGGAGACCACTCTAGAATCTTATAAGCCCAGTGGCAGCACCAGAGGAATCTGAAGACAAATTGCATTCTGTTAGTTTCCCCCTATATATTTCCCACAGTTTGCCACCCTTGCAGGTCTAAAATGGTTTCCTTTGCCCTGTCATTCTCTAAAGATGTGTTGTTCTTTGCTGAGGATGCCAAATAAGCCCAAGTTTTAGCCACCCTTTTGAGCTACTCATCCCCAGATTTCTCCCATGTATGTATGAAATATACAGCGTTAACAGACTTATGTTTGTTCTTCTCCTGTTAATTTGTCATTTCTTCTTTTTTTTTTAAGATTTTCTTATTTATTTGACAGAGAGAAACACAGCTAGAGGGGGAACACAAGCACCGGGATTTATGGTGGCTATATCTTTCAGAAAGTCCTTTGTAAGACAGCAACGAAGTTTAGGCAGGGTTTTTCTTTTTTTGTGGCTGGCTGTTCAGGTGCTTGTAGCTTAAAATCATCCCAATGCCACTGAAGTGAACTTTGGATCTTTCAGAAAGATGGTCCACAGAGCAAAAAAAAAAAAAAAAAAAAAAAAGTACCCTTTGGCCCTTTACAGAAAGCATTTGTGGACCCCTGAATAAGCGCTTGGACTTGAGTCCCTGGCTGCTTGAACTTGAATCTGTTCTCACCACTTTCAAGTGTACCTTTTCCTGGGGCTCTGTTTTCCCACATACTCAAGTGAGGACATGGATGGGACCAAGCTCACAGAATGGTTTAATTACAGGATTACCATTTACTAGTGAGTACTCTGTAAGCGTTAACTGATGATACTATCCTTCACTGAAAAGCAATCTTTTTTTTTTTTTAAGATTTTTATTTATTTGACAGAGAGAGACACAGCTAGAGAGGGAACACAAGCAGGGGGAGTGAGAGGGGGAGAAGCAGGCTTCCTGCAGAGCGGGGAACCTGATGTGAGGCTCAATCCCAGGACTCCAGGATCATGATCTGAGCTGAAGGCAGCGGCGTAATGACTGAGCCACCCAGGCGTCCTGAAAAGCAATCCTTAATTTTGATATGGCCTAAGACAATCATTGTCCCCTCATGGTTTGTATTTCTGGGCCTTGTTTTAAGACTTTTAGCATCTGCAGATCACAGAGATTATTCTCTCATACTTTTACGGTGTTGTTATAGTCTTAAATTGTTTTATCAACCTTGAATCTGCCTTTATATACGATGTGTGTAGAAGATGCAATTTCCCTCCCCAGAATAAGTTGGTTCTCCCCACACTGTACCCATCACTCATCAGCCCAACTGCCCCACAGCCTTGTGGCTCTTCAATCATGATCAGGTCCTGATGTGTACAGAAATCTACTTTTGTGCTCTTTCTTTACTTCCTTTGGTTTATTTTCTGTGCCAGCTTCGGCTCCATGCTGTTTTTGTCACTAAAGCTAGAATATAAGCTCCCAGGGGCAAGAAACATTGTTTCATTCATTGATGGATCCCAAGTGCCTAGAACAGAGCCGGGCAAACAACAGGTGTATAATAAATATATAGTGAATGGATGGCTGTCAGATGTTTTAATGTCAGATAACGTGTGTCATGACTAATGTATATTTATTATTTTTCAGGGGATTCTGTGCCCAAGAAGAACACCAGGGTTACCTTAGGTCCTGAGAGACCTACCCCAGCAGAAGTCACCCAGCCCAGGAGCCTGGGGGCAGGACATGGAAACCTTGCCTCAGAGGAGAGCTGCCTCCTTCTAGAAGATACCCTCACCTCCTCTTCCATCTCCAGCCCTCTCCCACCTTTCTGGGTTACTTGAATGAACACCAGACGGATTCATCTTCAAATCCCCAACCCCCAGGGCAGAACCTGGCCCACGTTACAAATCTAGAAGAGATTGGTTGGATGGGTGAATATTGAAACCAACCAATTCATCTCTCATACAGAAATCTTTTTTTTTTTTTAAAGATGTTATTTATTTGACAGAGAGAAACACAGCGAGAGAGGGAACACAAGCAGGGGGAGTGAGAGAGGGAGAAGCAGGCCTCCCGCTGAGCAGGGAGCCAGATGGGGGACTCGATCCCTGGTCTCCGGGATCATGACCTGAGCTGAAGGCAGTCGCTTAACCAACTGAGCCACCCAGGCGCCCCTCATGCAGAAATCTTTAGTCTTGTAGCTCTCTCAATTTTGGCTACATTTTAGAGTCCTCTGGAAGACTTTTCAAAATGTCTAATGTCTGGGTTTCACTCCTCCAGAAATTGCAATTTGTTGTATTAAAAAACAAAAACTCAACTGAGTAAATTTCAGGATCTAATTGGTTTTATGAAATAATTCATGAAATGAGCAATATCCCGTCTAGCAAGCGGAGGGAAGCTCTAAGGAGCTGTACAAAGTGGAAGGTGTTTATAGGAAGGAGGACAAGGCAAGGAAGTTATTAGGAAAAGAAATGGAAGGATTGTTCCAGGCAAGGCCACCTTCCCTTATGGGAAGGGCAGAGGTCTTATTGGGAGCATGACCTCATCTTCCTTTGGGGAATGGAGGGGACCTCACTGGTGCTGATCAGAAAAGTCCCTGATAAGTGAGGACTGCGTTCTGCGGGAGGTTGAAACTGCATTAAGAAAGGTATTAAGCCCCAGTTTGGAGACTAGGCCTAAGGACACCATTTTGGATCTGTGGTTTTCTTTCTCTTTCTTTTTTAAAAGATTTATTTATTTATTTGTCAGAGAGAGAGATCACAAGTAGGCAGAGAGGCAGGAAGAAGCAGGCTCCCTGCTGAGCAGAGAGCCTGACACGGGCCTTGATCCCAGGACTCTGAGATCATGACCTGAGCTGAAGGCAGAGGCTTTAACCCACTGAGCCACCCAGGAGCCCTGTGGTTTTCTTTTTAACAGTTCTGGGATTCAGCGTGGGAGTCAGAATTTCTTAACTCTTTCCAGGGTGATTGTAACACACAGCCAACGCTGAACAACCTCTGTTTTACTCTGTCCCAGAAACCCCTCCAATGTCTGCCAGCTTTGGGACTCTCAATCTGTCAGAGCCTCATTGATCTGGGCCATATAATGGGTGGCTAATAAGACCTATTCAGGGCCTGGCTGGTGAAAGCGTGCTCTGTGGACCACGGAGACCCAGCCTTCATGATCCGAACCCACATTCTAACAAGCTGCCTGGTGATTTGTTAATGAATATTATAATTATATAATAAATTATACGTCATGACTATAACTGATAAGAGAAAAACTCTCAGACGGCCTGAGATATGAGGGAAACCGTTTTAGATTTCCTTCCAAGCCATCATGACTATATATAAACTTTGTTCCAACTGGAAGCCTGATGTAAGGCTCGCCCTGCAAGCGCTGGACAGCCACAGCATGAATGAGTCGCCTGAAAGAAAACCAACTTGTTCTGGAGATATTGATCAATGTTCTTCCTCCCTGCATGGTATTCTGATAAAACTCGTGATTCCTGACTACATGCTCGCCTATAATCTTTTGAGCTTTTACAAGATGTAAAAAAGTATATAACCTTGTGATAACTGTTCATTCTCTGAAACTTTTTCTTCCCTGCGAAGAGCCTGTTTCCCCAGTAGCTGTCCTAACGTGGGCTCAAATAAAATTCTGACTCTTAGAGATTTTAAAAGGTTTCTTCGATTTGCATTGATGTAACAGAATCTGGCATGTACAGGCAATCCTACACCTTTACTGAATGAATGAACGGAACCTTGATTCAGATGTGATTGTCACTTTACACCTAAGGAAACAAAGGGTCAGGTGGCTATTAGGCCAGTTGGTCAAATCAGGATAATTCTGGGGGTTCTGGGCATGGTGTTTGCAGGGATGGCAAGAAGAGAAGGTTCCCAGAGACGTGAAGTTCAGGACACAGAGTCGCACCTTTGCTCCTGGGAGGAGAGGCTTCTCATCTTCACATTCTCCCAAGGAAGAGAAACACACTTTGGTTAGAAGAACCCAGAAGGTCCAAACCTGAGGCTCCGTTGACGATATTTACATATCCCCCCAAACAAACAGGCTCACCCTTACCTTCATCCACAGATATTTATGAAACCTGCCTTTGTGCGTGGTGCCGGGCAAAATCGAGATGCCTCTTCTTTAAAGCAACTGACATTGACAATTTAGAATCCACAATGGGCGGGGTGGGGGTGGTAAGACCTGCTGGTTCAGTCAGTAGAGCATGTGACTCTTGGTGACTCTTGGTCTCCAGGTCATGAGTTCTCATGTTGGCCATAAAGCTTACACACATACATACATACATAAATTCCACATGGGGGATAAGATCTGAGGAAGGAGGGAGCCCAGTTTGTACTATCAGGTGATTGGGGAAGGCTTCCCAAGAGGTAGCATATAAGGTACAATCTGAATAATGGAAGAAAATTTTAAAGATTTTGGAAGAAGGAAAAGAGTTCTCTGTCCTTTTGCTGACATGCTGGAGTCTCGGGAATTATCTAGGTGGGTGTAGTTTAAAAGATTCTTCTTTGCCCTTAAACTGTTTTACTGGTCTGTGGATTGTAGATAAAGTGTTGCTACGCAAATAACCCTAATCTATCCATAAGCAAACAGATCGTTTCTGGTGGGAGGACACATTCCCCCCTCCACAATAGAAAAAGCCAGTTTGACATCCATTTGTAAATTCATTTTGACATTTCTTTGCTCCATATAAATGTGTGGTTCTGCATCTTTTCCTTTGAACCAGCTGTGACATCTGTCTAGTCCTCTCATTAATTAATGAGCTAAATAAAATCTTTGACATATGTTCATTTTATATCTGTACAAGAGTTGTGATAGTATCATCTTTTAATATTTATGCTTTAACAAGAATAAGTAGAAGCCCACCCATGTTCCAGGCAGGGAGAGAAGCAGGTGCAAAGGCTCTGTCATAGGGAGAGGGGCAGGTGGAGTGGGAGGGATCTTCATGGGGGGTCCCCTGGGGGACCCAGAGATGTGCTGGGATCACGGTCACAGTCCACCCCAAGTCTCAGACTATGGGAAGCCACCGAACGGTCTTAATCAGTGGAATGACTTATTTGATTGATGATGTGAGATCTTACCCCACTGCTAGGCAGAGAACAGATCTCGGGGGCGGGTAGGGGGGGAGGGGTGGGGGTGGGGCAAAAGGATGCTCCTGGAGGCTGGTGTAGCGATGCAGGCAGGACACAGGACTGTTGCCTCGACTGTGGGTTGAGGACTGAGGAGGCAAAGAGTCTCTGTGAACAGCAGACAGATGGGGACAGTGCAGGCAAAAATCTAAAAGGGGACGCTGGCATCCGATGTCATTCATAGGATCTGTGTCTGCTCTTGGCCTAGGGACAGAGTAGGCGATTCAGTAGAGCCTGTCTTCCTACCACCTCCATGCTAGTGGGGGCAGGGAAGGAGTTAAAACCCTGGAAAGGGCTCCTTCTGAACAGGGATACGAGGGCTGGTGGTTCAAGGCATGAATTCTGCTATTCGACCTCAGGAAGCCACTATATTCTTTTGAGACAGATTCTTTAGCTATATAATGGAGGCGATGAAAGAGTGCTTTCCTCAAAGGGCTGACTGGATGATCGGATGAAATGGAAGATTGTTCTGCCCTCAGTAAAGGGCAGCTAAGATCACTTCCCAGAGAATGATAAATGCATTGGGCACATACAGATCATTGTGATAATATAAACAATACCGATCTGCATTGATACAGCACTTCAAATGTTTTTGGACCTTAGGTATAGGGCTGAGACACAAAGCGAAGATCTGTATTCATTTCTTGTGGCTGCTGTAGCAACTTAACCAGAGATTTTCTCTCTCACAGTTCTGGAGAAGTCTGAAATCAGGGTGTAGTTGGCATGGTTGCTTCCTTCTGGAGGCTCTAAGGAAGAAACACTTCATGCTTCTCTCCCCGCTTCTGATGGCTGCTGGCAATCCTTGGCGTTCCTGGGCTGATCTACGTCCCTCTTCACACGGCATTCTTCTCTGCGTTTCTCCTCTCCTTAGTTTCTCTTGTAAAAACACTCGCCATTGGGTTTAGAGCCCAACTTACTTCAGGATGATCTGGTTTGAAGACCCTTGGTTCAGAGAATTCTTTGCAAAGGACTTTTTCCCAAATAAGGTGACAGTGACAGGTTCGGGTGGACATATCTTTACGGAATACCTTCAACCCACTACAGAATTCATGTGCATTCATTTTCTCACATTGTCAACCAATTTCTCCAACCCCATCTGCTAACGCGGCCATGTTCTCACACTGGTTTGCAATGTCCCTTTTTTCCTGTATTAACTTTCCATCTGTAGCCAGCCTCTGTCCACGGTTCTACAGACATTCACCTGCCTGTGTTTCCGGCCACTACCTCATTGTTTTACTGCTGTGCTTTTGTAGTATACAGGTCTTAATATTTGGTACAGTAAATCCCCATCTTGGCTCCATTTTTTAAAAAAATACCTTAAATTTTCAAGGACCTTGATTTTCTCTATACATCTTAGATTCAGGTTCCTGTTATGCCCTGCCACAATCCCTTGGGATTTTGGCTGGAATCCTAATGGAGACAATTGACATTTTTAAGACATTAGGTCAGTCGATCCATGAATTGACTATGTCCCTCCATTTATTCAGGTCTTCTTTTTATATCCTTTAATAGAATATGAACGTATTCTCCGAGGAGGTCTTATACACTCTATGAGGGTAATTACAGAAGGCAGAACACTCTACAATTTACAGATGACAAAACTCTATATAATCCCTCTCCCTGGAGTCCTATTATATACATTTTACAAAAAAGGAAACTAAAGCTGAGAAAGATAAAGGAACCTCCCCAGAGACACATAGTGGTAGCAGCTGAGACCGGGTCCTCCAACCTAGCCCCGGGTAGGCATGCGGCTTACCACCAAGCCTTCCCCCCTGCACAGCAAAGGCCTGGGTAGACAGACCTGGTGCCATTCAATCTCTCACGGACAAAGCAAAGCTGGGGACATACAAGAGGCTGGCAGGCACTTGATCATTTATTTTAAGATCTGCACGAAGAGAGGCACAGCATAGATATAGAGGAGAATGATGAAAACACAGGTAACCTTGACTTATAGGGCGAGGGCCTGCTTGGATGAACCCCTAAAGGCCATCCTGCTTGTCCTACTGCTCTGGAAGCTGGTGCTAAGGGGCACGTCGGTGGTTCCACCATTGCAGCCTCCTTCTTGCTCGCTGGCATCCTTGTCCCCAGGATGGAGGCCGGCATGACCCTGGTCGGGGCAGATGAGTTAGGTCCAGGGAAGCACCGGCTAAAAGGGAGGGTGGTGGCTGGAAGGATGGTGGTGACTGTGTCCAGGTCTTGGGAGTCTGTCCCGCACAGCTTGGCCCACCCCAGGGATTGCAGGCCACGGCCCCCCACGGCCTCGCACGGCCTATCCAGGCAGCGGAGCAGCAGGGACACAACCATCTGCTGCAGGACGGCTTGCAGCAGCAGCTCCGTGGCCTTGCTGTTCTCGTGGTGGCAGTTGGTCAGGCTGTAGTAGGCCCACTGGGCCATGGAGGGCAGGACTAGGCTTGCCTCCCAGCCATTGCAGGATGTGGTGGTCTGAGGCTCCATGCCTCAGGGCGGTGAGCTGCTGCAGGCCCCAGCCCGACGTGATGGTCAGTGGCCGCCACGAGGCCGGCTGGATGGGCAGCAGCACCTCTGTGCACAGCTTCCTGGCCAGATTGAGTGTGAGCTCCCTGCTTAGCTGCAGGCTGCTGCACCGGAGGACTCAGAGTCCCCGGATGTAGACTGAGAGGCAGTGGGAAGCCGCCTACAGCCCCAACAGAGGGACAGAGAATTTCGCCAGGCCTGGGTCAGACAGGAGCAGCAGTCGGAGCTGCCATGCACCCGGGGCCAGTCGGCTCCCATTCTGTGGGGCGTCGTCCTGGCAGCTGGTGGTGGAGGAGCAGGGATGGGAGGCTTTCATGACCCAGAGGCTCTGTGCCCAGGCTCCTGCCCCAGGGGCGTTGGGCTGCGCTCCTGCCACAAGCTCGCATTAAGTGATCCTCTGATTCAAATACTCTTGTCATTTGGGCCAGGTGGCTTTGCAACAATCGATGACAGCACAGAAGATTAAGATGTGAGCTCCTGTCAAAGAGGGGGCATTATTGCTTCAGAGGACAAGAGAGGCAGCCTTTGACAGCAAAACTATGGTGTTCTAGGGGCGCCTGGGTGGCTCAGTGGTTAAACCTCTGCCTTCGGCTCAGGTCATGATCTTGGGGTCCTGGAATCAAGGCCCGCATCAGGCACTCTGCTCAGGAGGGAGCCTGCTTCCTCCTCTCTCTCTGCCTACTTGTGATCTCTCTCTCTGTCAAATAAATAAAAAATAAAAAAGTCTTAAAAACAACAACAACAACTATGGTGTTCTAGTTGGGGTCCCCTGAAGGCAGTCGCCCAACCAAGCCACCCAGGCGCCCCTTCTTTTTTTTTTTTAAACAGAATTAATGTGGGGGCACCTGGGTGGCTCAGTTAGTTAAGTGACTGTCTTCGGCTCAGGTCATGATCCCGGAGACCCGGGATCGAGTCCCACATCGGGCTCCCTGCCCAGTGGGAAGCCTGCTTCTTCCTCTCTCTCCCCGTGTGTGTTCCCTCTCTAGCTGTGTTTCTGTCAAATAAATAAAATATTAAAAATAAAAAAAACCCCAAAACAAAAACCCCAGAATTAATGTATTTCATTGAAGAGATTGGGGAGGATGACGTAAGTGTGTGCACCATATTGCATGATTTATTTAAAACATGAAAAACGCTGAGTTTGGAAACACATCTGGTCTCAGAGATTGCCAGTAAGGGACCGAGGACCCATCAGTGCTGCCTCTTAGGGGCTGGTGTGAAGATTAAAAGAATGTTTTTTTGTTTGTTAATTTTTAAACAAGGGTACGGGCAATGGCCAGGCCCAGAATCAAACAACAGGACTGGGTGAGATGGAGGTGCAAAGCGATATATGGGAGAGAGTGTGCATGCTCTCACACAGGTGTAAGGGCGGAGGAGTAGCCAGTTACAACCCAGCCTTGGGGGGCAGACAAGGGGGCTAATGCCTAGGCCAGGGCAACAGTACCCACGACACAGCGGGCCTCCAGTAAGAATTTCTAACTGAGTAAATGACTTGGGGCCCCACAGGTCTTTCCAGTGAGGGGGGTTACTTCCATAGGAAATAACAAGACATCTGAGTCGTAAAAATGCACGGAGAGGCAAGTCTGGAGGCAGAGAGAACATTTAGGAGTCTCCTAGGTCACTGAGGTGGGAGTGGAGGTGGGGGGTGCAAGCAGAGATGAGCGAGGGTGCCAGAGGTTGAAGGGCCAGGCTTCGAGGTTGGGCAGCTGGACCCGTCACCGCAGGTTAAAGGCAAGTAGAAGGCAAGTAGGTGCGGTGGCAGCAGCTCTGGGTTGGGAGCCTGGGAACCAGGGTTTCAGTCTTTTCTCTCCAATTCTGAGCAGGTGGCAGCGGGGAAACTCGTCCCAACTCAACGGGCAACACCGCGGATTTACTGTGTGGGACGGAAATGGGACACCCCGTGCGAAGCCGGCTTGGAACTGAAACCCACAGCTGGGTTATTCAATCCTGGAAGTGACTGCAATTCATATGAAACAAGACGCAGCTATTTAGCTTCAGCGTAACGGCGTCTTTCAATACGTTTGGTAGCTACCTAAAGCCCCGCAGTCATTGCGTTCCGGTTTCCTGCCAGTTTCCGCGGCTTTTCACAAAGTTTGAGTCCCGTCCCTCGCCGTAGATTATCTAATCCCCGCCCCCGAGGGTCACGTGACGTCCCGCTCAGCAAGAACAGTAGGCGAGGACGCGCGTGCGTGCAAATGGCGGCTCGAACCCGCCCCACGACCCGGCGTCCACCGCGGGCGCGCGCTCGCACGCCGGAAGGGGCGGGCCCAGATTGGCCTTTATAAATGACTCGTCGCGAACGGGCCGACCTCTACCGGCAGGTTTCGGCGGCGAGATGGTAAGTGTTATAGTGAAATTTTCCTCCTTCTTGGTGTGGCGGTGCGGCCCAATCCGCGGCGCATCACCGCCATCTCAACTCGGCGGGCGCCGGGGCCCTGCTCCGGGAGCACGAGGAACTTCGCAGGATCCACAGTGAGGCCTATTTTCCGAGAACACCGGAGGCTTGTAGTTGGACTGGGGCCCCTCGGGCGTCTGGCGAAGGCCGGGGGGGTAGGCTCCGCTTTGGAGTCCCGGAGCCCGGAAATTTTGAGTCGCAGATATTTCTAGGTCTCGAACTCATTATTTCGGTGCTAACGTAGGTTAGAGTCCGGGAGCGCGTTGGCCTGGAGGACCCTGAGTGGGGGCGGTAAGGCCCTTCTCGTGGTGACCCGGGAGGTGCGGAAGTCCGAGCAGCACGTGGGAGGGGAGTCTGGGCTGACCTCGGTGGCACGTCGGTATCCCTTGTAAGGCCTCTGGAGTTCCCAGGAACCACAGATGATGAACTTCCTGACGGGCGGGCAGAGTCTCTGTGCTGATTGTCAGGTTCTGATTTGGCTCTGTCGAGTTCTAGTGGCCTTCGCGTGTCAGACCAGCCGGGGGAGCCTGTGCTGCTCTGTACCCAGCTCTTGGTCCCAGCAGCCTTGTGTGCTGGCGTAACCTTAAGCCACACGTGAAGTCAATTTAAGGACATCACCTGGCATGGTTTTGTCCTGTTTAGAGGAGAAAGGGGAGGATGTGGTTTTTTACATTACAAAATGAGGTTTTGAGGCAAAGATTCAGGGCATTTAGGCTCTGTGACCCTTCTCAAAGTGAACCCTGCCCCACACCTAAGCATGTTAGCTGGGCCGCTGGGTCTCTGGTGTGGACTCGGTGTTGGGGGCAGACCCTTCCACCAGTGAGGCAAAGCCGGGCTTCGGACCTGAGCTACTTAAGACAAGTTTGAGTGCTAACGTTGACCTTTTTCTCTCAGTCTCATAGGAAGTTCTCCGCTCCCAGGCATGGGTCCCTGGGCTTCTTGCCTCGTAAACGCAGCAGCCGGCACCGTGGGAAGGTGAAGAGCTTCCCCAAGGATGATTCTTCCAAGCCCGTCCATCTCACAGCCTTCCTGGGCTACAAGGCCGGCATGACTCACATCGTGCGGGAGGTGGACAGGCCAGGATCCAGTGAGTACACACAGCACCCTTTCACGGTAGTTGGGGGTGGTGGCGGTTAGGAGCTGAGGATGGGGACGGACTGGACTGTAGTCAGAAGAGGGCAGGCCTCTTTGACAAAATGGAAATCTCCATTAGGATTGATGACTACTAAAGGCCACAGGTGGCTACCATTGCTTTAGGTGGGGGGGATGTATTGAAGTCTGAGCATTATGTGAGTAAAGTTTTCAAGAGCCACAGCGTGGAAGAGTATGGTAATTAGTATCTTTGCACCTTAATCATTTGACAGACACAGCCAGAGAGGGAACAGAAGCAGGAGTGACAGGGAGAAGCAGGCTCCCTGCCAAGCAGAGAGCCTGATACGTGGTTTGATCCTGGGACTCCGGGATCATGACCCGAGCTGAAGGCAGATGGTTACCAACTGAGCCAGCCAGGTGCCAGGCACTCAGATTTACTAACCGCGTGCAGTTATGCTTCGGAATTTGCTTTGGAGATTTGTGATGGATGAGAACTGGATACCTAAAAGCTAGACTTAGAGTCCTGGTGGGTTTCTTTTTTTCTTTTTTTTTTTTTTTTTTGAGTTAGTGTTACAATGTATATGGTAAGGACAGGCCTGGGAATCCAGACTGCTGATAAGGCCCCATTTTTGCAAAGTTGCCTGTTACCCCATGCAGGTTGTCCCCTTGACCTAAATGGACATTTCACGCTTCTATAAAGCACTGTTCCCTCATTAGCGATTCTAACAATCCCACTCAAGTTTGACCGCTCTCTTCTCCACAGAGGTGAACAAGAAGGAAGTTGTGGAGGCTGTGACCATTGTGGAGACACCACCCATGGTGGTTGTGGGCATCGTGGGCTACGTGGAAACCCCTCGAGGCCTCCGTACCTTTAAGACCATCTTTGCTGAACATATCAGCGATGAATGCAAAAGGCGCTTCTATAAGAACTGGTAAGGGATTAGGAGGCCATGCACTCTGGGTTAGGAGGGAAAAGAGTAGTGCCCTGTGCTGGCCTTCCCTGTAATAGGGGGAGATCCACTCTGGTGGCTGGTTTAGTTGCCCTTTTTTTTTTTTTAAGATTTTACTTATGTATTTGACAGATCAAAAGTAGGCAGAGAGAGGAGAAAACAGGCTCCCTGCTGAGCAGAGAGCCCGATGTGGGCCTCTGTCCCAGGGCCCTGAGATGACCTGAGCTGAAGGCAGAGGCTTTAACCCACTGAGACACCCAGGTGCCCTAGTTGTTGCCTTCTGAACAGAACAGTTCTGAGGACAGACCTTGTGCCACTCTGGACCTTCATGTTCACCCTAGTGGGTGTTGGCAGAGGGATCACTATTCAGTGTTAGCTCTTAGTTGCTGGGAAGTATTGGCAATCTGGATAGAAACAGCAGTGTAACTACCCCCAGTTCCTGCCAGGGAGTGTGGTTGGGTTAATTGCTCAGCTGGAGCAAGAATTAGTGTGTTTGAATGCTTGTGACTTGCATTAATTTGTGGACCTCTGCTCAGCTCCGCTCGGCTCTGCCCGATGAGCTCCATCTAGGCTCCGCTTGCCGGTGGAAAAGGCTCCTTAGAAGCCGGCAATGAGCCCCGTCCCCATGTGGTGCCAGTGTGCCTTCCGCTCACCCCCTGGAGGGGTGATGAAGGCCCGCACCCGGCCCCCTTCCCAACTCTGCTCTGCTCCTGAAGGCATAAGTCTAAGAAGAAGGCCTTCACCAAGTACTGCAAGAAGTGGCAGGATGATGATGGCAAAAAGCAGCTGGAGAAGGACTTCAACAGCATGAAGAAGTACTGCCAGGTGATCCGGGTCATCGCCCACACCCAGGTGAGCACCCCACAAGCGGCACAAAAGGAGGGCGACTGCCCCGCTGCAAGTATCAGGTGCTTACCTAGTTACCTGCTAACTTGATCCTCAGCCCAAACTGACTTAGTGCCACGTCTCAGGATTTTAGAGCAATGGTAAGCCTCGTTGGTTCTGGTTCCTTAAATTTGTAAGACTGGATTGGCCGGCAAGCAGCATGGGGCACCTGCCCTGCCCTTGATTTCTGGGGGCAGGCTAAGACCATTGTCAGTCTGAAGCAGCCTATTCTGCCTCCAGGCTGGTATGATAGGTTGGTTTATCTGTTGCCAGCAGAGGGCGCTCTGTCTCTATGGGCTTTGTAGTAGGGAAACTGCCCCATTTTAGGAAAAGCTGTGGAAGGAACTGGTGATTATTAAATGCTGTAAAAATACACCGGCTAATGGAAAACAGAAGCCGGTAGTAGGATGTTGGCCATTTGCACTCAAATCCAACTTGCTATGAACTGAATGAGCCCTTTGCCTGACTTGGCTGCCTCCTAACGCAGTTGGTCTGGGCCATCCTAGGTTTACACCTGATTCCTAAGTATTCAGTCTTCTGTGGTTGGCAGTGACCGTATTAGGTCACATTTGTCATTTGCGCATTACTGAAGAAAGTTCTGTAGGACAGCACTGGGCCAGTCTTAACGAAGTTTTCGGCTTGAATTCTTTTTTCCCTTAATCTTTGCAGCTGCTACCCTTGACTGAGGTGCTATTTCATTCTCCCACAGTGTAAATGTCTTACTGACAGTGAGTAGACCAAGGTAGATGGCCAGGTAAACCAGGGTGGTAGCCCAGAGGGACTGGCCAAAAGCCTGATGATCAGGAGCATAGGGCTACTTGGTCCTAGGATCTTCTCTGGTTTGCTTGTGTTGGTGGGGCCCTTGTATGTCTGTTAAGGATCAGCTCATGGTGAAGTTGGGAATCAGAATTGAGAAGAATTGTATCGAGGCGGGGAGTTGCAAACTGGAAGGAGTCTTCATTTTTGCCAGTAGGGAGACATGAGGTTCAAGGTTGCCAGACTGTTCTTCTCACCCTCAGTTCCTTTACCATGGAAGGAGAGCTCAAAGCCCGGGATCTGAGCTGTGTCGGTTCCCTCCTAGATGCGTCTGCTTCCTCTACGCCAGAAGAAGGCCCACCTCATGGAGATCCAGGTGAACGGGGGCACTGTGGCCGAGAAGCTGGACTGGGCTCGCGAGAGGCTGGAGCAGCAGGTGCCTGTGAACCAGGTGTTCGGGCAGGATGAGATGATCGATGTCATTGGTGTCACCAAGGGCAAAGGCTACAAAGGTGAGCTTTGTGGTGACCCAAGTTATGTAAGACTCCAAGGTTTTAGGCCCAGATCTTTGAGGCTCTTGGGATGAGCACTGGGCACATGGCCTAAGAGTCCAGAAACTTGCCCCACTGCCCTGTGGTCGGGGGGAAGGAGGTTTGGAGGACGGGGAGATCCCTCGTTTGCAGCCCACTGCAGAAGGCAGAGGGTTCTGGGAAATTGCATGGGCCTCTGCCAGTGAGGAATTGGTAAATGCCAAGAAGCACATGTGTGGTTCCCTTCTAGGTCAGGGCTAATTTTCCAAGGCCATTTACAGGTTGAGAACAGGTTTGTATCTAGGCTGGTGGGAGAGAACATTAATCCCACCTGTGTCTCAGACTTGGTAGGTGTTGAATGTTCCGTGTGCAAGCGTCACAAATGAGTGCATTCCTATTGGGCATTGGGCAGGAAAGGGGCCAGTGGCACAAGTGCCAGATGCCTCATGACAAGCTTGTGTCTCTTCCAGGTGTCACCAGCCGCTGGCACACCAAGAAGCTACCCCGCAAAACCCACCGGGGCCTGCGCAAGGTTGCCTGTATCGGGGCGTGGCATCCTGCCCGCGTGGCCTTCTCCGTGGCTCGGGCTGGGCAGAAAGGCTACCATCACCGCACTGAGATCAACAAGAAGGTGAGCTGGGGCCCCCCAAGGAGACACCCTGGGGAGGGAAAGAGGAGCCCGTGTCGGGAGTCTGGTTCCTGGTAGCGCTGCTGCAGTGGGGGCACTTCTGGAATGCATGTGGACTTGAGGCGCTCCTCGTCTGATGGGCGTGGTTTGGGATCTGGGCGTGGTCTGTACGGTGCCTTCAGAGGTGGTGCGGGTACGGTGGGCCCTTGGTGGGACCCAGGATGGGAGTCTTCTGTGTCCCTTCCGTGGCCTCTGAGACTTTGTGGGAGGCCTCCATGTATTGTTTCAGGCAAGTGGCAGTGTCTTCGGGCCGGCTTTTCTTACTGCCCCCGGCCTGGGGTTGCCCCATCACCAGGACTGGTAGCTGCTCTCCATTCAGAGCCTCTGTGGTTAGCCCCCTACTTAGCTGAGGGTTGCTTGTGCCTGTTGGCTGGTCTGTTGTCGAGGAACATGTGCGTCTGTGTCCCTCCCAGTGTCACAGTGCTCGTTCCTTTACCTAGATCTACAAGATCGGCCAGGGCTACCTCATCAAGGACGGCAAACTGATCAAGAACAACGCTTCCACTGACTATGACTTGTCTGACAAGAGCATCAACCCCCTGGTGAGTAACGAGAGCTGTCTTCTCAAAGCCTCTAAAGCCTTGGCTCTGGCAGGAATCTGCGCCTGGCCTCACCTGTGGGGGTGGGACCCTAGTGCTCTTGGGTCCTGGCTGACAGACACGTGGAGGCCGTTTCCGGAGCCTGTCAACTGTCCCCTGCACAGACTGCACCCAGTCTTCTGATCCTTGCAAATGCTGGGTCTTAGTCCACTCGTTGGGGCTGGCTGGTGAGAAATGGGGTCTCGGGCCCAGCTGTTCGGTGATGAGGCTCTGGAATGAGCGCTGGGCACAGCGCCCGAGTCACACTGCGGAAACATTCCTTGCTGCCTTCCTTCTGAGAACAGCCTGGTGGTCATCGGGCGGCGAGGACCACTTGAATTCGTGTGTGTTGTTTGAGCGGTCTCTGGCCCTGTGCTTGATCTGACCTGACATTTTGATTTTTCCAGGGTGGCTTTGTCCACTATGGTGAAGTGACCAATGACTTTGTCATGCTGAAGGGCTGCGTCGTGGGAACCAAGAAGCGAGTGCTTACTCTGCGCAAGGTGAGGCCAGGGCCCTTCTCTGCGGTCAGGGAGGGTAGGTGGGGGCTCCGCCCTGGGGGGGGGGTTGATGGGTAACGTTGCTGAACACAGTGTCTGCTTGCCGCTCCTCCCAACAGCGGTTTTGAAGTCCTGGGAGGAGGAAATTCCCAGCCTGACGAGGCTCAGCTATTGGCGGCTTGGGTTTTGTGTCTGCTTGGGGGCAGCGGGATGAGATCGTTGGGTAGACCAGCTGGCCTGGAGGTGTTGTGGTAGAGGCTAATGGGAGGATGTTGATCCTCTGCTCTCTGAGGGGGCCTGTGAACCAAGATCAGCCAGAGGAAGGCCCAACTCTTTGTAACTAACTTTCTCTCTTGGACCGTAGTCCTTGCTGGTGCAGACCAAACGGCGGGCCCTGGAGAAGATTGACCTTAAGTTCATTGACACCACCTCCAAGTTTGGCCATGGCCGATTCCAGACAGTGGAGGAGAAGAAAGCATTCATGGTGAGCACTCTGACCATCCCATCCCAGGGCTGGGGTTGGGGTGGCTCCCAGTCGATGTCCCTGGTCCCCCTACCACCAGCCCATCTGGTGCTGGTGCAGGAGGTGGCAGTTGGACTGGCTCTTGGGGGCCCTGAGCTTGTGCCAGCACCGGACGGAGCCTGTGCAGAGGCTCTGAGCCCGATGGGGTGTGAGGTATTCTTTGTGCCCAGCTGCTTTTCCTCCCTCTGACCTTGCCCACCACGTTCTCTCCACAGGGACCACTTAAGAAAGACCGAATTGCAAAGGAAGAAGGAGCTTAATGTCAGAAGCAGGTTGTGTAGCTGGTGGGATCTCAATAAAAATTATTTTCCAGTGATGTCTGCTTTTGGTTTTGCTGTTCTGTCCTGGTGGCTGCCACCATGGCCACAGGGGCCTCGTGTTCTCTGAGAGGTGTTGCCCTTTGCCTCTGGGCATCAAGGTTCTCCTTTTCCCCTACCCCTTGTCTGGATCAGTGCCCAGAGCAGTTGGGGTGTAAGGGGAGCTCAGCTGTGCCCCGGTCTGCCCCTGGACTGTCAAAGCCAGCCTGGAGCCACAGGCGTTGTGCAAGTGTGTGTGTGTCCCCAGGGGACAGCCGGCTCTGCTGTAGAGCTCAGATGTGTTTGCTGTGTGGGTGGCAGCCCGGCGCGAAGGAGGCAAAACAAGGATTTCATGTTCCTGTGGTCTTTGGGGTTGTTGATGAGCATGGCAGGACTAGCCCCGGTCTGCTGAATGCAAGAAGTAATTCAGTCACTAATCCACAGGATTGAGTTCCAGTGGTGGCTTGTTTGCCACCAGTGACACAGGGAAAGGGTAGGCCTGCCAGATGGCACCTGGGCCTGCTGTGACCCTGGGGTGCTGGCACCTGGGAAGGTGCTGGTTCAGGGTTCCCCCAGCTGTGTGTGTCAGGTAGGTTGGGGACATGAGCACATGGTGAAGCCATTGGGCACCTTTTCCGTTCTGGGTTGGGACAGTTTAGCCGCTCCTGTTCTCTGTTGACCAGCGTATTGGGGCATCTGTCTTCTGGGTCTGGGAACCTGTGACGCTGCTGAGCAGCTTGGCCTTGATCTCATGTTCCTGGAGACTGACTTGGTCTCCATCCTGCATGCTGGGCAAAGCCCATCCCCATCCACAGCTGCCTCAGCCTATGGTTATGGAGCATGTTCTGCCTCTGAGCCCTCAAGGCTGCACCTGGGACAGCTCTGGGTGTTCACAGCCCAGCCCTCTAGCCACTACCCTGGTCGTGGCGTCCCCTGCAGTGATCATTCCAGCTGGTGATGGGCTGATGTCACAGATGAGGTCCTCTGCTAAGCTGTCTCTCTGGTTCCCAGTTGGCATATGCCCGAGGTGAGTGGGATAGGATCCTAATGCCCAGGTTGAAAGCCCAGGACAGGTTGCTAACATTAGACAAGGATCCTGACACAGGTGAGGTGAGGTCTGGAGTGCACAGGTGAGTCCCAAGCTGGGGAACCTATGATGTCTCCTGCCCGATATATCGAGTCCCTTCTGGGCTCAGGGAGTGGCCCTCAAAGCCCACTTTGGGCTAATGCAGAAGACCCCTGTTGGCTTCTGCAGTGCCTCCCAACTTGGGTCCTTTGGGTCCTTTGGGTCCTTTGGATCCGGATTCCAGAGCAGCTTGGGGCTGCACTTCCTGCCCTGGCCACCAGGGGGTGAGAGGGCAGCATCCCGCAACAGGGCCCCAGGGCCTCATTCTAGGCTTTGGAGAGGGCAGTGACATCTCCCTCCTAGGCTCTCACCAGCATTCCCTGCCGTCTCGGGGGGTCAAGCTTAAAGGCAGAAGGGGTCAGGACCTGGTCCAAGGCCGCCACGCACCTCTGGCAGAGGCAAGCATGGGACCTGGCCTCAGCTTCTGGGATTCTCTTGGTAGTTTCCCCACCCAGTCAGGATGTGGATAGGACCCTGAGCTGGGTAGGAGCCCTGCCTTCTCCCCTTGGCCTCAGCCTGGGGGCCTCCCCACCACCCTTAGAGCCCAGCTGCCCACAGCCCAGGTAGGAGGAGTTTTGCTTGTGAGGGATGTCCTGGCTGGGCCTTGCTTCCTGTCCAGGGCTCTGCTCAGTTGATGTGGCCAGAATGACAGGATGTGGGGTCCAGGGCATGCAGGCTCGCTCCTAAGGGCAGAAAAGCATATTCTATGTTGCCCCCAGGCTGAGGATATGCACACAAGCACCCCCTACCACAGAGACACCTCCAGGTGATGGGTGAACACCACGCCTACTCCTGTCCCCATGGATGTGACACGTACACATGGGGCGGGCTTACTTGATTCGAGTGAGCCCTTGGCTGTTGACCAATACTCTCCCATTTCCATCCTCTTTGTTTCTGCCTGCCCTTGGCCAGTGAGTGACCTTGAGCAGTTCCAAGCCTCAGCCTCATTTTGGGGTGACTCACCTCAGTGGTGTTAGTGGGACCAAACGAGCAGGACTGCCCGAGCAGGGGCACAGAAGAGCTGGGGCTGTTAGGACAAATAATAGGGTTTCCTGGCAGTGCGGGTGGGGGTGGGCAGCGGGAAGGGCCAGCCTCACATCTGTGGGGTCCTGAGCACCTGCTATGGGCACAGCATTCCTCCAGCCACTGGGGGAACAGTAGGGAGTTCAGTGGCCCTTCTCTCCAGAAGCTGATCTAGATGGGTGTGCAGACGGTAAGCATGAGTAAACAAGACAGTTTTAGTAGTGATAGATACGGGGCACCTGGCTGGCTCACTCGGTTGCATGTCTACCTTCTGCTTGGATCATGATCCCGGAACCCTGGGATCCAGCCCTGCGTCAGGCTCCCAGAGAGCCTGTTGCCCTCTCCCTCCCCTCTGCTTGTGCTCTCACTCTCTCAAATACATAAATAAAATGGGCTGCAGAGTGATGGGGGGGCTGCTCTGAGACAGAGTTAAAAGATCCAGCCTGAGTGAGCTCTATAGAGAGGACTCCCTGGAGCAGAATAGCAGGTGCAAAGGCCCTGAGGTAGGGGAGGCTTCCATTCTCGGAGTCGAACTCCCAAGGGAGGCAGGTCCATGAAGGTGGGACTGGATCCCCCCTGCCTACCTAGCCAGGGCCTGGCATATGGTAGGTGCTCAGTAAATGTTCCCTGTGTCTCGGGGACCTGCCCGTGCTCGTGCGTCTGGGTGTCCCAGCCAGGGGTCTACAAGGCATTGCTGTGGGCCTGCGGTGGGTGGGGCCACCGTCTCTATCTCCTACAATCTGTGCCTGCTGTCGCTGTGCCCTTCCTGTCACCAGAACCCTCAGGCCTTGCTGGAATCCTGTGGTGTCAGAACAAGGAGTCTCATTCCATTCCTCCTAAAAAAAAAAAAAAAAAAAAAAAAAAAAAAAAAAAAAAAAAAAAAGAAAGAAAAGAAAATACCTGCTGGGAATTTCTGAGCAAGTGGGAACAGGGAGGTGGCGGGAGCCACCATCGCCTTAAAAGGCACGACAGAGCCATTGCCTTTGCTGAGCTCACCTGGAGATGGGCTTGGAGGATGGAGGGCGGCAGCTGTCTGCACCTCCTGGACTCACCCCCAAGGCGCTCTGCCCCCTCTCCCCAGGGCCTCACAGTCTTGCCAGCAGAGGCCGCACAGCCGGGTCCTTGGTCCTCTTGTACAAAGCCCCGACCCCAGCCCCGGGAACCCACCCCTGCGCTCCCAGTGGCCTCACCCTCCTCCCATGGGCTCTCAGCACGCAGCTACTTGTCTGAAGCTCTCATGGGTGCGTGCCCGCCCTCCACTCGATGTCGCACCGCATAGCTGGTCCTTGAGGCTTGCCAACCTCTCCAGCATCATGTCCCCTCCCCTGGGGCCAGACTCTTGGCCTGCTCCCAGGAGCCCAGAGAGCTTTCCCTGCCCTTTGGGCAGGAGGCGCAGAACCTTGGTCTGGGGCTGGACCCAGACTCCATAGGAAGCAGGAAATAACAACCCTGGGCTTAGAAGTGAGGGAGGCGGCCTCCAGGAACCTTCCAGGGCCTATGAACATACCAGCACTCTGAAAATGCAGAATCCTGACCATGTCTCATCCGTCAGTCCCCTGGACCTGTGACACAGCACTGCCCAGGGCCCAGGCTCAGCAGCCTCTGGCCCACAGTGAGCAGGGCTTCCTTAAACGTTGCCTCTAGGAGGCACTGACCGGTGGGGGCAGGTGGCACTGACCACGAATACCTTACTCCTCCCAGGCACTGTCCTGAGTACTTTACACACATAGACTCAGTCTCCAGGATCGTTGCGGCAGCTTCCCTTATTACCCCATTTTGCGGAGGCAAAACCAAGGCTCAGAGAGGCTGGGCAGCTTGCCCAAGAGCATACAGTAGGTAACTGGGAGGGCCAGGATTTGAGGCCTGTCATCTCTTTGTCCTAACTTAGGCTCCTAGCGGCCTGCCTAGCATTTCGGCTTAGGAGGAGGAGGAGTAGAGAGCTCGTTTGTGCCAATTCTTGTGCTAGACCGGCTCAGTTATTCACTCCTTATAACCACCATTCCCATTGTACACGTGGGAAATGGGGGGGCAGAGAGATTCAGGGAATCTGGCAAGGTCACAGAGCTGGGCTGTTTTCTGCCGGGTGTCTGACATGATCCCTGTGGGATTGTCACAGCGCTGGGAGCCTGTTATCACTCCTGTTTTCACAATGAGAAAGTACAAGTTGGGTAATGGCCCCTGGCATGGGACTCTAGTGCCGAAGCAGGGATTTGAACCCTGGCTCCAGGAAACGAGCCCCCGCCCCTGCGCCGCGCTGCCCTCCAGAGCAGGTGCCTGGAGGCTGCAGGTGAGGAAGGGGCCCAGCAGCATTTCCCGGCAGCACCCGCAGCACTCGTGTCCCTTTGTGGCCCCCCCGCACCTCCCGCCCAGACTCCCAGCACCGGCCTTGACAGATGGGAGTGTGGGAAATGCAGAGGTGCCCCCACACCCCACACAGCTGGCCTCCGGGCGCCCAGGCTTCCTATGACTATGGAGAAGTGGCCCTCCCCGCTGGCTGCTGCCTGAGCCCCAGCAGCACGCAGAGGAAAAGGGCTCTGAGAGAAGACGCTAAAGATAGCTGGCTCACCACTTCCCCATCGTCGCGGGCCACCACCTCGAACCCGATGGCTCCCAGCTGGCCCCCGCCCTGTAACAGGCCATTCCTCTGGTCGCAGGGCCAGGGGCACAGCACAGGGACCCAGGCAATTGTCATCCTGGGAAGACCTCTGGGCAGGGGCGCCGGGCGGGGCAGCAATGTGCCTCGTGCTGCTCAGGAAACCCCCTCGACACCGACACAACCACACCATTCCATCATGGCTGGGCCCGTGGTCACACTGGTGGGACAACCCCGGGCCCACTAGGACACATGCTGCCCCTCATCCATCTGTCTGTCCGTCTCCACCTGCTTGGAGTCTATACCAGGGAAATCCGTAAACATTACGAATCAGGGCCTTTCTTCCAGACAGCGGGTTGTTAAACATTGTCCAGGACATTACTGCCCTCAGCTTTTAGATCTCCTGCTGGCTGAACCTAACGGGAAGCCAGCAGAGACGCTGGGTTGAGGCTGTCCCCAGAGGTCACCCAGACGTCAACGTCCGGGATCCCAGAGCCGGGGGAGGAGGGTGGACAGAGGCTGTGGAGGGACAAGCACAGGGATCTGGCACTGTACCTAACACTTTGCTCCCAGGATCAATGCTATCTAAAGCCCTAATATATATATAAATATAAATATATATATATATATATATATTCAAAGGCAGGCCCTCCCCAGCTCCAGAAATTTCCGGGGCTCCCCGGAACACAATCGCCTCTTTGTATGTCGGCACATTAGGAACCATGTGTCGGCACCTTGGTGTGGCATTCAAGACTCCTCAGCATTTGGCCCCAGGCTGCCTTCCAACTCGTCACAGGCTGCTGTGTCTCGGCCATGGGGACCACCAGAGTCTTGCGGCCCAGGCCTCCCGCCATGCTGTGATGGCTCCCACATGGGACAGGGGAAAGAGCCGGCCGGGGCTGGATCCTGGCTCTTCCTCTCCAGTGCTGTGACAGCCCTCTGAGGGCCACCGTGAAGATTCACCAGGATCAGACGGAGGACATGCCTGCCTGGCTCCCGGCATTGAGTTCTTGCTCAGGGTCTGGCCCGCGCTGTGGACAGCCCTGTGAATATGCAATATTGCTGCCATTTCACAGATGGTAACACTGGGGCTCAGAGAGGGCAGCTGCCCCACACGGCTCTGCCTGCTCTGGTCCCTAAGGCCCACTAAGCTGGCTGTGACAAGTGACAGTCCAAGGGCCAAATCAGCCTGGGGCTGTCTGGTGCGACCCTCTGAGGTCACCATTGTCTTTACACTCCTGATCAACAGCACGCCCCGGCACGTGATCTGAAGGTCCAGTGGCCTGAGAGGCGCTAACGGGAAGTGTGGCCTCCCCAGGCCTGGGAGCTCCGTGCGGCAGGCAGATGAAGGCGCTCCGGGTGGCTGGGCCGCCCAGCAATCCCTCCAGTGACATGGAGACTGCCTGCACATTTCCCTCGGTCTGGGTGAAAGATCGGAGAATTCATTTAAAAAGGCAAATGGTGAATCTGATTTGCTCTGGCCAAAGGGCATCCTGGACAGCAACAAGGCTGGCGATGGGGGTGGCCCAGTTCTTGTCCCTGCCCCTCTGCACCCCGAGGCCTGGGCTTCCATTTCCTCACCTGAAGTCGGGGGTCTCAGGGAGGGCTGAATTCTCAGTGCCCCTTCAGCTCTGAGGCTGGGGCTCAGAAGACCAAAGGCCGGTGCGGAGGGAGGAGAGAGACTTCATGGGCTGTAGCAATCGGGGAAGGCTTTCTGAAAGAGAGAGGCTTGAGATAAGCCATGAAGAGTGAGTAATAACCTGCCCAGAATGGATGTTTCTGGAAGGGTGAGAAAGAACAAGTCAAAAGAATGAGTTTCTTTTCTTTTTTTTTTTTTTAAAGATTTTATTTATTTGACAGAGAGAAACACAGCTAGAGAGGGAACACAATAGGGGGAGTGAGAGAGGGAGAAGCAGGCTTCCCGCGGAGCAGGGAGCCCGATGTGGGACTCGATCCCGGGTCTCCGGGATCATGACCTGAGCCGAAGGCAGTTGCTCAACCAACTGAGCCACCCAGGCGCCCCAAAAGAATGAGTTTCTAACAGAGAAATGTCAGGCACAGCAAGAAGCAAGTTGGGGAGAGATTTAGAGGGGTTTTGGGGAGGTCTTCCTTGAGACCCTCCATTGCACCAGGGCCCCCTGTTCTCCAGACCAGTGGGGTGTGTGGGGGCGAGGAAGTTGGCCCCCGTGGTCCATCCGTGGGCTGTGTCCCAGGCACCACATCTGGCACTTGCTGAGCATTGGCTCATTTACCCCTCCCATCTACAAGAGACAGCGACAAAGAGAACATCCATTGTCGCAGAAGAGGAACCTGGGCTTGACCCACAAGCTCCTCTGGGCCCCCTTACCTGAAGGAGCGAGAAGGGCGGAAGCCTTTCATAGAAGCAGGTGGCTTCTGCATAGGCTGTTCCCCTGCCGGGAATGCTTTTCCCTCTTTTCTGCAGTGCCAACTTGCCCTTCTGGGCTGGGCCTCCATGTCGCCTCCTCCCGGAAGCCTCCCCAGATCATCAGAGTGCCCTGATGTCAGCTCTTCCTGCCGGCTCAGCTTCTCCTTCACCATCACTCATGATGGCCATCATGTTAGCGATTCTTGCTGCTTTGGGCTCCGTGTCCAACTTCCCAGCCAGACAGAAACCTCCCAGCCAGACAGAAACCTCCTTAAAGTGGTAAATTTTATGTGATGTGGATTTTACCACAGTAATAAAACAATGTGCCTCCCTTCTGGGCTCCAAACCCCACTTAGCTCCCATTGGATGTGGATACCAGGCCCGGTGCCCCTTCCCTGACCTCACTTCCCTCTCTCCCCACACTCCTGCGTGCTGCACTGGCCTCCTCTCTGTTCCTCTCTCATGCCAGGCATACTGCTGCCTCAGGGCCTTTGCACCAGCTCTCCCCTTGCCCTGGAATGCTCCTCCTCTAGAAGCTGGCAGAAATGCCACTTTCCCCAAGAGGCCTCTCCCAAGCTTCCCTGGTGAAAATTGCAACCCACTCTCCCGATGTCCCCCTGCACCCACCTCTTCTCTGTCCCTCAGCACTGTCACTTACCACCTTAGGTAGAATGGCCTTACTCATCACATTCACTGTCTTCCCTGTTTCCTTCTTTGGGTCATCGTTCTCCAGGTTCTAGAGAAGCCGGGGTGGGAAGGGATGTGGCCTGGAGCGCGTGAGAGAGAGGGGGAGAACCCGGAGGCGGCCACAACTTCCTCAGAGCAGATTTAGGAAAAGCCGAAGTGAAAAAGGCTTGGGCAGCTGAGGGCTTCCTGCAGCTGGTCCCAGGCGCCAGGGGCATGAGGGTGTGCGCGCGCATGTGTATCTGGGCACGTGGGTGTGTGTCAGTGTGCACATGCATGTGTATGTGCGTGCATGCGCTGAGCATGTGTGTCTGCACGTCGGCGTGCCCCTGTGTGTGTGTGCGCACATGTGTGCATGCATGTGTGTGTGTGAAAGAGGGAGGTGGTATGTGTCTCTGGGTGTGTACTGTGTCCATGGGGTTCCTGTAACAGAGAGCTGGCCCTCTTAGGGCCTTAGGGGGTTGAGCTAGGAGGTCCTGGATGCCCCAAGGCTCCTGGGCACTGTGGGGCTCAGTCCTCCGTCCTCCCCATCTTCCCCCTCCCTGGTCGGTGTGACACCGATGGAGGAGCATGTGGGCTCTGGAGCCAGACTTTCAGGGTCTAGGCCTCAGCTCTGCCCTTGATCAGCAGTGTCACCATGAGGAAGCACTTTAGCCACCCTGCTTGAGTCTCAGAATCTGAAAAATGGGGATGATGGGACAAGAACCCACTTCCTATTGTTGCAGGATTTGATAAGTGAAAGCATGGGAGGGGCTGATGCCAGCAGCGGGACCTCAGGAAATAGGCACCATTGGTGTTGGTCTCAGATCTGGCCTGGGTGAGAGCCAGCCCAGCCTCAGAGAGCAGGCATCCAGGAGGAGGTCATCGCCTGCTGAGTGAAGACAGCAGAAGGAAGTCCAAGGTGGCCCGGAGGAGGCCCCTGCCACCAGGGCGTGGTCTCAGCTGAGGCCTGGAGGATGAGGATGCTTTGACCAGGGGAGAAGGGGGGAGGCAAGGGGCTCCAAGGAGTAGGGAGTGAGGGAGAGAGATGGCCTGGCGGCAGTTGCCAGGAACTTGGTGATACCTCTGCCCCGTGGGACGCCAGTCCTGGAAGTGACTGCCTGCCTTTTTCCGGGGCAGCAGGGAGCCATGGTAGGTGTTTGAGCAGGGGCATGGAAACTTCAACCCAAGGCTTCTGGTTCCAGGCTGATAGGGGGAAGCCACCATTGCGCAGGCTGGAAAGATGGGACAATTCCCCATAGAATACCTAGAAAACATAACCTAAAAACAACATAGTAGTTAGAGCACACTGCTAGGCGTAGAGTGGTGAAGTCTCAAGAGGCCCAGGGGCCCAGGGAAATGTGATCTATAAAGCCTTCCTAGAGGAGGAGGCCCTGGGAGCGAGCCTTTGTGGGGGCAATAAGAGATTGTGGTGGAGTGCTGGGTGACTTTGGGCAAGCCACTGCCCTCTCTGGTCTCCACTCCCATCTGCCCTGCCAGGACTGACCAGGATGCTCCCCGGTGGCTCTCTTAGCTCTGACATTCCTCCATCAGAGACGGGGACTCCTGGACTCTATCTGGGGCCAATTCTGGCTCTTGGTTTAGACAGAGACCCCACCTGCCTCGGTTTCCCCTCTGCCTTGGGAGATGCAGGGAGGATAATGGTTGATTGTCAAGGACCTTGCCTGCCTCAGGGGCCAGATGCCAAAGATTGTTTTCCATTCCTAGGAGGGTGGGCCCTTCCTGCCAGGAGAAAATGCCAAGCTCCCGCAGCCGGGGAGGCGGTAGGTCCTGTCACCATCCCCCGTGACCACATACCTGCCACTCAAACCTGGGCCATCAACGGCTTTCTTTCTCTTCTCTCCTGGCAAAGGTAACTGCCCAGGGCCCAGAGGCGAGGCCCTCAGCTCCTTTTGTTTGCTCAGAAGCGCCCTCTCTCTTCCCTTCTCCCTTCCTGCCTTTGCTGTTCAGGCCCAGAGACACAGCCCCAAGGCAGGGCCAGAGGAACAAACCCCACCAGGGCCTGGCTCATCCCCCTCCGGGATGTCTGGCTGGCTGGTGGGTGGGAAGGCCGCGGGCTGGTGTCCTCTGGGACAATGGGATTTTTGTTTGGGAACTTGCTGCTCAGAGCCCGCTCCCACTATTCCCTAAATCCATTTCAAGACGCTGCATTTCTGAGATTATTTGGTTATAAGAACCTTGGGCCTGGAATGGAAAGTGTTCCAATATTCGATGGCTTTGGAATTTTCTGGTTGTAAGAACCTGTGGTGCTAGAATTTTCCAGTTCAAAGGCTCTGTGGTTCTGGAGGTCTGGATCCAGTTGTCTGGAGTCCCAATGCCACACCGTGGGTTGCCGGTGCCATGGGAGCCGGAGAGGGGCGCGGTGGGAGGGGGTGGCGGGGCGGGGGCGCCATGGCAGGCCCGGTGCACCACTGTGGGCCTTGGCGGCACCTCGGGCGCTCACAGCTGGGCAGGGGCTGCTGCCAGAGCTCGTGGCACCTGGCCTTGACCCAGGACCAGGAAGGGACGGAATGAGAGGGGGCCCAGAAGAGGTCGGGCTGAGGACCCTCTGCAAGCTCTGTCACCTCCTTCCCTCCTGGGTCCCCCTCCCGGTGCCCACTGAACTCCCAGGGGCTGAGGGTGCCGAGCCCACCTGGGCAGCCCCTCACAGAATTGCGGGAGACTCCAGACACAGGGAGGGAGGGGGTAGTTCTCCCAGTCCCACAGCGGGCGGGGGCAGGCCGAGCCACCCCTCAGCTCCCGCCGCGGATCCAGGGCTCTTTCTACACTTTCTACAAGGTCTCCTGCAGACCGGCTGCTCAGACACCCCCCTTCTTCCCTGGATGCATGGTGTCTGTTCAGACCCAGCCCCCCACCTCCCACCCCTAGAACACGGGCCACCCCAGAACCTCAGCCTGCCAAGAGTCAGGAACTCCGACTTTGACACCAGGGGGCCTCAGCCTTCCCATCTGGGCGCTGGAGGTGGTGAGCTCTCTGCCCTTGGGCCCTGCCCACGTCCACTCTGTTGGTCCGCTTCTTCGGCACCCCACCCCCACAGCAGTCCTTCCCCAGGCTCCCCCTGTGCCCCCCTGGCTTCTGTGAAGGGGCTCCCCGGGGCTCCCGGCTCGGCTTTGGCATGCTCCCAGCAGGCTCGTGGGAGCTGGAATTCGGAGCAGCCCCTGGCGTGTGCGCACTGCCTCCCGCCTGCTGGGGCACCTCCCCTGACTGGGGGCCAGGAATTCCTCCTGCCGGCTCCCAACAAGCCCCTGGGGAAGGAGGAGCTGTGGGAAGGGGCAGGGAACATACTGGAAGTCAGGACTGAGTGGGGGGTTGGGAGGGAGCCCCAGCCTGTGGACACCCAAGGTAGGACAAGCAGGAGGGAGAGACAGGATGCGCTGAGTTCTGGCCACATCCTCCAACCTCTCTGTGTTCCCATCATGGGCCTGGTGATGACAGCTTTAGTGACCTTCTCTGCCCTTAGATAGATTCCTTTGCTGATTCAAATGTTTGCTGAGCCTCTATGCTGACTTCGTGCTAGGTGCGGGGGACACAGCCATGTGGGGCAGAGACAAATACTGCCCACAGTGGGCTTACACTCTGTGCAACGAGAGCCAATAAACACAGACCCCATCTGAGCTATGCTCCTGTGAGCTCCTGGGGACAATGGTTTCTCCGGAGCACAGCCCTCTCCCACCGCTCGTGCTTCTCCTCCAGTCCTCACCCAGCAGGTGCTGGGGACCGTGGCCCTTTGCTGGGCCCAGCATCGTCCCAGGGAACACAGTCAGAGGGCAGAGCACTACTGGGTTCCTCCCAGGATGTGCCCTTTGTTTGCTAGGTCACCTCGAGAGAGGGGCTGCTCAGTTTCCCTATCTGCGAGACAAGGTCCCCGGACCAGAAGCGATGGGCAACTTCCCCAATCCAGTGGCCTCTCAGTCTGGTTTCCAGGGCACACAGGGTCAGTCATCTTCCAGGGGACTTTTGCTACTGATGGGGGGTTGCCCCAGGGTTGGTGACGTCCTTCCAGCTGCCTTCCTGGCCCCGCCTCGGCTTGCCTGGTCCTCCAGCTGTGCGGCCCAGAGCAATGATGTCACTGCTGGGGAGATGGTGACCTCAGGTGGGGTTACCCTGCCCCAGGCTCCTCTGACCTATCACCAGGCCTGCTTCCCATGGGGAGCCTTCACGGCTTACTCTGCTACTCCGAACACCTCCCAGCTAACCTGGACCCTCGGCACGGACTGGACCCCCATCTGGACACAAGTCAGGTGTCTCCGAGGCCATCTGGTACAGCCCGAGGGCAGAGCAGGGCCTCCCGCTGTGTGCCATGGGGGCAGTCACTCTCTCCCGCTGGGCCTCACCCCTGAGATATGGGTCAGTTTGGCATCCCCCTGGAGAGCAGGTGGGGGAGAGGCGGGCGCTGACCAGAGGTGGCTCTGGGGCTGTGGCCTGTGCTCAGCTCTCTCTCCCATGGCCCCAAACCGAACAAACACCAGATGCCCCCTCCACGCTGCTCCCCCAGCCCTAGCCACCCCCAGCTCATGGCACTACTGCTCACCTAGTTTCTTTCTTTCTTTTTTTCTTTTTTTTTTTAAAGATTTTATTTATTGATTTGAGAAACACAGCCAGAGAGGGAACACAAGCAGGGGGAGTGAGAGAGGGAGAAGCAGGCTTCCCGCGGAGCAGGGAGCCCGATGCGGGACTTGATCCCGGGTCTCTGGGATCATGACCTGAGCCGAAGACAGCTGCTCAACCAACTGAGCCACCCAGGCGCCCCTCACCTAGTTTCTTGGGCTCAAAACCCACGGGTCCTCCTTGCTGCCCACAACACCTCGGAAAAATCTCTATCAGGAGCAAAACATCACGGAACCTGGGGGGGGTGGCTGCTGGTACAGACAGGTCAATGGGGGGCGAGGCAGGAGGACGGTCCTCCTTGGCGGTGGGGTGGGTGGGTGCTGACAGAAGGAGAAGAAGGGAGCTTCTGGGGTCCACAAGTGATTGGCTCTGGATCTTGGAGCCCGTTTCGCAGGTATGTTGAGTTAAAAAATCTAATCATCATCAGGCTTGATTCTTTTCCCTCATCTACTTTACACAGTGAGAGACCCAAATCCCAGCTGTCACACACCTTCCCATCTGCACGGGGCAGGGGTGTGGAGGGGTAGGCAGCCGCTGAATGAGGAAAACAGGTAAATATGTTGTAAACCGGAGTGCAGGGAGAGGTGGGAAGGAAGCAAAACAACACGGCCAGGGAGGCGAGCCCTCAAGCGAGCGAGGGAAGGAGCCATGAGGTTCCTGTCAGGTGTCCCCAGCAGGGACAGCGGGTGCCAATGCCCTCAGGAGGGAACTGAGGACAGGTAGACAGATCGGTACTGTCGTGGGTTAGAAGAAGTCACCGTGAGGGCTAGGGAGAAACAGAAAGCAGAAAACAGGGATTGGAAGTTGTCATTTTAGCGGTGGATAAGGAAAGTTGAAATACGTGGGAGCTGATATTTTAGAGAAGGTAACCCCTGGTTTAACTGCTGGCAGGGCCCTTACTCTCTCCCCAACCTGCATCTGCGGCTCTCCCTGCAACACACTCCCCTCTCCCCAAGGCCATCCCTCACCCTGCATCCCAGCCCCCAGCTGCCCGGCCTGGATCGGTCCCCAAGTGATCGATGAGTGAATGATCTTTGATGGACGGCCCTGCCTGTGTGCGCCACGAACACACCCTTGCTGCGGAGATTTGTCTGGACTCCACTTCGCCCCTGGATGTTCTCTCCGAGCCGCCCACCAGGCCTGCTCTGTTCCGAGCTGTTCCCTGCAGGAGGTGGAGGGCGTGGGTTGGGACTCATGACCTGGGCTAGATCTCATCTCAGTTGCTCCTCTCTGGGTGGCCTTGGCAAGTGCCTTCCTTCCTGAGTTGGCTTCCTGGACTGTAAAATGGGGATATTCACACCCAGGCAGGGTGATGTGAAGGCAGGGGCCGCCAAGGGCCAGGACCGGCCGGGCCTAGGGGAGGAGCTGTGAGCTGGGGTGTCCAGGGCTCTGTGGGTAGAGGGGTGTAGAAGGGGAGTTCTTAGGGAAGAGAAATTCATGGGATTGGTGTCCAGGGATTTGGATTTTGGCCTGGGTGACTTGGGGCAAATCGCCTTCCCTCTCTGATCCTTGCTGGGCTCCCAGAGAGCTGGTGTGGCTGCGCTTTGGGGGGCTGGGGCCAGGCCAGGGGTGCTTTGGCTTGTGGGGCCCTACCTGGCAACGGGAGGGTGTGGGGCGGCGGCAGCTCCGAGTCTCTGGGGCAGACAATGGGCACTGTGTGCGGGGGAGCGGGGTGGGGCGGTGTGGGTGGCACGGTGGCACCCCAGCAGGAATGTGCTGGCCCGTCTGGGAATGTGAGCACATCACTTCCCTCGTGGCCTGCTCCCCCACAGTGGCCTCGTGCCCACCCTGCCGCACGTGGTTTGGCAGAGCCCAGAATGGCCAAGGAAGGCTTGGGCAGACCAGGAATTCCTGGGTCCCCACTCCCTGCAAGCGTGAGCAACCTCCTAGGCCTTGGAAGATGGTGGGGGCGGGCGCACAGAGCCTCCCCATGCCGTTGGCTCGCTGGGTGGCCTTGGGAAAGTCCCCGCGTCCTTCAAAGCCTCAGTTTCCCCATGTGTATAAACAATCTCTGATGGCCCCGTAGGGACTTTCTTGGGTTAAAATACCTCTTGTGGCCCCATTACCTCCCTCTCTTTCCACCGAGTGAGGACTTGGTCCGTCTGGGTCACTCACATTGTCCCTTGGCCCAGAACAAAGCGTGGCCATGGCTCTGCTCAGTAAACATTTGCTGAATGAAGTCATTTCCATTATCACTCGGATCGTTTTCTGCTCACCGCTCCTCCCCCCACCCCCAAGGTTCTTTCTTTGCGCTTCTCATCCTGCCTGTCCCTGTCCGCTGCCCTGTTCTAGGGGTTTCTCTCCCAGCAGCTTCTAGTGGATTCAGTTGATGGGAGGGTGTCTCTCCCCTGCTCTCCTCCTCCGTCCAACCAGGCGCCCCCTGCCCCCGCCTCTGCTGGAGCTCCTGTGTGCCTCCCTGCACCTCTGCACAGCTTATCTGTCCAGCTCAGAGTGGTCCTTTGCCCAGGTTCGCTTCTTCTGATGCCCTTCCCATCTGCTTCTGGCTAGGACGCTGCCGCTTGTGTCCACTGTACCCTCCCAGCCACTGGGCCAGCAGCCAGCTGGCTTTCACGATCCCCATTTTACAGTGGTGAAAACTGAGGCCCAGAGGGGTGCTGTGAATGGCTCCAAGCCTTGCGGCCGGGAAATGTCTGAATTGGAACCCTGGTCTGTATTCTGCTGTCTGGGTCCTGGGCAACACTGGATTTTCAGCTTTCCTGATAGTCACAGAGTTAAAAGCTTGGGATGCTCAGGTGGCATGCCCAGCAAGAAAGGAGAATACTCTCTAGCTCACTCTGGCCAGGCCCCGGGCTCCAGGCCAGCGGCTTGCGCCGGGCGCTCCTTGGCTCCTCCCCGTGGCGGGGTTGTGGGGAATGGCAGCTGGGTGGGCCAGGGAACGGCTGGAGTCCAGGGCTGGGAGCAGGTGGAGTGGAGGGCTGGGAGCCTCCCGCCCAGCCTCCATCTGTCAGCGGGCCATCCCTGTCCTGCAACCCAGGGAGCAGACAGCCCCTCCCTGGGGAACTCCCTGACCGGCCGGTGAGCCCAGGGTCCAGACAGGCTCCCGAACTCTCAGCTCCTGAGGTGGCCGCTGGATGACTTCATGGGCCTTTCCCATTTGAGTCACCACAACTAGCTCACTGACCCCCTGGGCACCTTTGGAGGGAGGAGGGGGGGCGGGGTTGGTGGGCAGGGCAGGTCTCTGTTACCTAACAGTGCAGAGGGAGGTGGGGGGAGGCAGGCTGTGCAGTTGCCTCTGGTGTGCTGTATGACGGGGCATCTCGGCCCCTCTCTGGGCCTCAGGGACAACATCACCCCCTCTGGGGGTTGCATCTAAGTCCCCCTCCATTCCAGCTTGGGTCTGGGAGAACTGGCCAGCTTGGGACTGTGATGTGGCCGCAGCAGAGTGAAGGGAGGGAAGTGTCCCTCTCTGTTTCTTCCCTGCTCCGTCCCCAACACAGGTGTGAATCAGCCCAGGTGAGGAAGCTGACTCACCTTCCCACCTGGCCCTGGAGAAAGGGCCACTTTCCCTTCCCTGGGGGTTGGAATCAAACTTGAACTTGACTGTTACTTGCAGGAGAGAGTGACTCTGACACTGGGGGGGGGGGGCAGACACAATGCAAAGATTTAGGGTGTCAGGTCCCTGGAGGAAGATGCCAAGCCCCTACTAATGGGGAAGAGGTGAGCTCCTCCTCTGTGCCCCCAACATGGGTTAGTCTTCTCCCCAACATTCTGCTGTTGTTAATCTTTAAACAACCCGATGATTAACTAATTACCAAAACCCACAGGGGCTCGGGTGAGTGCACCTGCTGCCTGGGACCAGCGTGTCCTCTCCCCAGCTCCCTGTCCCCCAGCCACAGTGTGGGCAGAGAGATGCACAGGTGAGGCCCGCTGGACTCCCCGATGCAGACAGGGCAGCACGCCAGTAGAGGGCAGGGGGCAGGGCAGGGGGCAGGGCAAGGGCCGCCAGGGAAGGAAGACAGAGCCTGAGAGGCCAGGATCGGGGAGAAGGGCTGCTGGGAACCCTCCTGGCCTCAGTTACATGGGGTCTGTTGGAAGCTTCCAGAATCCTTGTGCCTTTGGTGTCCAGCACTGCAGTGACTCCAAGGACCATCTGAGCCCGGCAAGTGTCTACTGACTGGACAGGACAGGCCCAGAGTGGGTTCTGAGCCCTCTACCCCTTCACCCGCCTGAGCCTCAGTTTCCCTCATTTGCCTGCCTGACTTGCTTGCCTCCTGCATGAACCGAGAGGAATGATTCTCTAGTGGAAAATCTGGGGGCCGCAGCTGGTGGATGTGGAGGAGATTTGGGGGCAGGAGATTTGCTAAGAAGCAGTAGGACAAGACACAGGACTCCTAATTCAGGAAGTGACCTTAGCCAAGTCCTTTGAGTCTCTGTTTCCACATGTGGGGGACCAGAGGCTGGGATCAGTGAATACCCAGGACCTTGGGGGGATCTTTAATGGGTGAGTGCGTCCTCGGTGTTATGAGGAGCCCCCCTACCACTCCCCTTTCCCTCCCTGTCCCCAGGATGTCCAGCGCCGCTCAACTCAACTCCTCAGGGGGTGCTGGGCTGTGAATGTCAGTAGGTCCTCCCTCCACCGACACGGGGACAGCCCATTATCTAGAGCTCTGAGGACCGCAGGTGACTTTCAGCCGGGTTCTCCAAGGCGTGCGGGAAAAATGTCAGCCCTGCCCATGGTGACATTCTTACCTCATTTCTCAGGCCTCCCTGACAGCCTGAGAGAGACACGGCCACCCTGGGAGGCAAGGGGTCTTTGAAGACATGTGGTCTTCTGGGGTTTCAGAATTTTTTGAAAAGTAAAAGGAAATAACACAACTAATCCATGAATCCATAAACACACTGTCATTGTAGGAAGGCATATTGGCCTTCCCAACCTATCGGGGTTCAATCGAGCCCCCCACAAAGGTTCAAGTCTACCCAGAACCTCCAAATATGACCTTATTTGGAACAAAGTTTTTTGCAGATGTACTTAGAATAAAGATTTCAAAATAAGATCATAACGGGATTGGGTGTGTCCTAAACCCACCAAGTGTTTTTACGAGGGAAAGGAGAGGAATATTTGAAAATGAAGACATGGAAACAAAGGAGACTTTTGAGACAGAGACAGATACTGGAGAGATCAGGTCACAAGCCACACGGGTGGGAGCCACCAGAAGCCAGAAGAGGCCGAAGGGATCCTCCTTGGAGCCTTTGCGGGGAGTGTGGCCCTGATGACGCCTTCATTTCAGACTTCCGGCCTCGGGGACCGAAAGCGTCAATCTCTATGTGTTGTCTTAGGCTGCCCAGTTTGTGGCAATCTGTTACGGTGGCCATAGGGTACACGCCTGGGTCCCTGGGTCCCTCACGGTCTGCTGTCTGTCCCTTCGGGCTCCTCTCATGTAGACAGAGATCGTGCCCTTGAGACTCCAACAGGCACATGCCTCTCGGGCTGTTCTGTAAATGGCTCTCGCCCACCCGCCCACGAAGATCCGGGAGGGGATCCAGGTTCTTCCTCTCCAGCTGACTCCATCCTTTCTACTAGTCTGTGTGAGACTCCGTCTTCCCTCCTTCAGTGAGCCTGGCTGATGGACACACGGGGCCTTTCCAGCTCTTTTTCATCAGACCCACAACGAATGTCCTTGCCCCACCCCTTGGCGTTGGCTTGGTGGTTCCTGGAGATGGAGTGTAGACGGTTCCTTAGAGGGGGAGTCAGTAGGTCAACGGGCAAGCTCCTTTACAATTTGATCGGTTTTGTCAGATGAAATCAACATGTACTAGAAACGTAGACTCTCGGGGCACCTGGGTGGCTCAGTCGGTCAAGCATCTGCTTTTGACTTGGGACGTGACCTTAGGGTCCTGGGATCGAGCCCCACATCGGGCTCCCTGCTAAGTGTCTGCTTCTCCCCCTCCCTCTGCCCCTGCCTTGCTTGTGCTCAACCTCTCTCTCTCTTGCTCTCTTTCAAATAGGTAAAGAAAATCTTAGAAAGAAAGAGAGAGAGAAAGAAACACAGACTCCTGAGAAGGAAAGAAGCTTGGAAGTAGACTTTGGGGTTTTATAGCGTTGAACTCTCCCAACCCCAGGATCAGGAGGCTCGAGGCCTTTGGGAGAGGGTCCCTGGAAAGGACATCTGTGCTGGGGTCTCACTTGGGCGGAGCCTTTTATAACCTCTCCCAAACCCTCTGTGGGTCTCTGTCCCTCTGGGGTGGGCAGGAGAAGGCATCGGAGATAGGACCAGGGTCTGGGCCCTAGAGGGG
The DNA here is from genome assembly GCA_004023965.1 of Spilogale gracilis. Classification (NCBI taxonomy): domain Eukaryota; kingdom Metazoa; phylum Chordata; class Mammalia; order Carnivora; family Mephitidae; genus Spilogale; species Spilogale gracilis. The sequence continues at coordinate 76,010 of PITA01006667.1, forward strand.
TGCTGGGGGAGCTCGGCATGGAATGAAGTCCCTCCCAGCCTGGGCACCCAGGCCCCTGGGCCCACTCAGGCTGCCCCCTCCTAGCTCAGGTGCCGGGCCCAGCTGGGCCTCTGGAGCCACATACCATGGCCCCTCTGTGCGCGGCTCAGAAGCTATGCGTGGAGTGGGCACGATGGAGCTGGAGGAGGAGGAGGCCCCCTGTTTTGAAGGCTGATCTGCTCGTCCAATATGATGGAAGTGATTCGCGGTCAGAACCTCGACCCGGCCCAGGAGAAATGACCGCCTCCAGGTGCACCTTTTGGGATGCTTGCCTTGGGAGCTCAGCCACCGCACTGTCCGGCAGCCCAGCCGCCCCAGAAAGGCCCCTGTTCTCAGCACAACGGAGCTAACCGTCACCCAGGTCCCAGCTGAGCTGCCCCAGCCGAGGCCACCGAGAGCGGGGCCGTGCCTCCCCTGCCAAGTTCTGCTTATTGGCAGCTGTGTGAGGGAAACAAGTGCTTGCTCTTGTCCAAGCCGCTGAATTTTGGAGTCATTTGTTACCTAGCCATCGAGAGCGGGAACACCCCCAGGGCCAAGAGAGTCACCGCCAGTGCCGGAGAATAAGCTCTGGGCTCAGACCCACCAGCCATGTGCTAAGACCTCGCTCTCTGCAGATAGTGACTGTAATGGTGCTTGTTCCATAGGGCCCTGAGAGGGTGAAACGGGTTGATGCAGGGAGGGGCCCGGCATGGCGTGAGCACGGGGTGAGCGGTTGCTCTTAGGACTGTTTGCTGCTTCTCTTGTTTCCGTAGGCATGAGAAGATTCCCCCAGGCTTTATTAAAACAGGTAGATCCTTCACAGCTTCTTTCTTCAGGGGCCTCCCCCTCCAGGAAGCCTTCCCTGATCATGCCAGGTTGAGCTGTCACCTCCTCCGTGTAGCTGCAGCACCCCGTTCCACCCCCACCACAGTGTAGGTCCCTCCGTGTGTAGCCATGGCCCGTTCACAACCGCCAGGCTGGGGGCGCCTCAGGGGCATCATTAGAAGGGCCAGCAAGTGGTTGAAGGGTCAAAGTAAGGGCCAGGTGTGTATGCACACCAGTGGGGGGCTCTGGGGTGCTTCTGTAGTTGAATGTAGCCAGGGTGTGCCCTTGGGTCTGGGGTGTGGGCTGTTGTGAGTTTTGGCAGTCCCGTGTGCTGTGCATGTTGTGTGTGTGTGTGCAGGTGAACACCTGTGTGTGTGTCTGTAGGTGGAGGCGGGCATGCCTCTGTGCGTGGTGCACCCCTGCGTACCTGCCTCTGGGGGGGAGGGATGCGTTCCTTCGCGTGCATTCATGGATTTGCATGAGTGCCGTGTGCATGCGTGTCTGTGCACATGTGCGTGCGTGTGTGTGTGCCCGCAAGCAAGCTTCCAGGGCTAGGCTGCTGCTGTGAAAAGCCTCTCCCAGCAGCTGCTACATCTAGGCCCCACTATTCTTCATTTGAGAACTAAAAATAACCCATGTCCCGCTCTGTCCCGCGGGCAAGGGGCCAACGGGCAGCCCCGCTGGGCAACCCAGCCAGGCGGCTGCCTCCTCCCTTCTTGGGCCACCATTCTCCTTGCCTGTCCCCAGCTCGGGCTCCCTGCTTAGGCCCAGCAGGGAGGGGGTGGGGAGAGGTGGAGGCCCTGCCCCTGGCCGGGCGGCTGGACTCAAGCAAAGCCTGATAAGGTCAAGCATGGCGTGGGGTCCGCCCCCTCACTCCAGCCAGGGCCAGCGGACGGACATGAGTCAGCACAGGGGGCATGGGGCAGCCCAGACCTGACCGCGGGCTGGCGGCAGGGAAGGCCTGGGGGTGGGCTGTCCCCCTTGGGCAGGGCAGGGACTGGCCAGGAGGAGTAACCTGCTGGCATCGGCCAAGCCCTGACCTCATTCTCCGTCTCGAGGAATGCCACCTCCACTTCCCCCCAGAGAGTCCCCCTTGGAGGCCCCTAGTGGGCTTCCTGCCCTGGTCTGGGCAGGACACTTCACATCCACTGGGCCGAAGCCCAGCCTGCACAAGGATGCTTCCTGGTGTAGCTGCACTGCCCCGGGGGGCTCGCATACATCCCCTCCTTGGGAGGTCTTTGCTGACCCCCAGGCTGCCCTGGGGTATTCTCTGAGTCTCCAGCTCCCACACTTGGAGCCCCTCACTCTCAACAGGAAAGCACGTCCTTTCCATCTCCATGTTCACATTGTGGTCCCTCAAGCCTTTTCCATCATGGCTGGGGAGGGGGTGTCATTCTGTCCTCTAAGGTGGAGGGGAGAGGAAGCCAAGTGATGTGACTGGCTCAAAGTCCTCCTTACTGTGTGACTTCAGGCTAATGGCCTAACCTCTCTGGTTTCCTTCTCAGAGGGCTCAATGGGGCGCTGACCTCCTCCTGGTGATGCTGTGTGTTGTGTATAAGGGGACACCAGGAATTCTTTATATTTTTTTTAAGATTTATTTATTTATTTATTTATTTATTTATTTATTTATTTGACACAGAGAGAGATCACAAGTAGGCAGAGAGCAGGCAGGGAAAGAGGAGGAAGCCGGCTCCCCGCTGAGCAGAGAGCCCAATGCGGGCCTCGATCCCAGGATCCTGAGATCATGACCTGAGCCGAAGGCAGAGGCGTTAACCCACTGAGCCACCCAGGCGCCCGGCACCAGGAATTCCTGAGGTATCCTGCAGGTCCCACCTTGGGCAGGATGTCCTGGGGGAGCCCCGGACATGGGCTCTAGTGGTGCCTGTGCGGCGCCCAGCTGGGCCGGAGGTTCAGGGATGGAAATGCTTCTGGCTGGAACCCAGATGCTCTCTGGACCTGGGATTGAGCTATTGCCGGAAGGAATCCAGCAGCTCTGAGCCCAGCTGGATGGACAGGAGCGTGAGGGTACAGCTGGGGGCCTGGGAACTGCCCCACTAGCTCAGGAAGGAACCTAGAGAAGGAGCCTCTGGCCTGGGGCGTGGGAGGGGCCGTAACACATCCCGGGCTGCAGATCCTCAGTGGAGAAATGAGAGGACTTAGAGGAGGAGAAAGGACTCCTTGGCCTGGCCGCTGAGCTCTGAGTCAGCCTCCCCAACTTCTGGTCGTGTGACTCAGTTTCCTCATGTATAAAATGCGGCTATAACTGCCTCACGTCAGAGAGCTGTTGGGTGGACTGAGCGGGTCCTTGCCTGGGGCATAGTGGGCCGCTTCTGTGGCACCTCCCCTCCCCCATCCTCTCTGGCAGACCCCAGGACACCTGCAGATGTTTCCTTGACCCCAGGCTCGGAGAATGACACAAAGAGGAGAAGAGGGGACAATTAAAACAGACAAACAAACACCCTATATACTTGCTAACAGGCTCACGCATGTCCAACAAACAAAATACATCAAAGGGCATGGAATGAGATGTTTCTCTCCCACCCCTTTGGTTGGCTTCCGGAGGCTTCTCCCAGAGACGGCCTATGGAGGGACACTTGAATATATATTATTTCATCGTTCCTTTCATGATACTGTGGATGCAAGTATTATTTATTTATTTAGGGAAGGCCTTAAGGAAAGCGTCTGCCATAGGTGCCCTGGGTTTGAGTGGTGGGCGGGGTGGGGGTGGGGAGCCACTGGCGGCTTGTTGCTCCTCTCTTGGCCTCAGTTTTCTTGCCTGTGTGATGTGGGTTTTGCTAACTGGGGGTCCACCAACTGTACCCTGTTTGTGGAGGGGTTTTGCTCCCCCAAGTTTTCCAAAATCTGGAGATGTCACAGTAAAGTTGTGGCTTTTGAAAATTCAAGCCCGGCAACAGGGAGCTAGAGCGCTTGGGATGGGGGAGGGGTGCTGTGCTTGGCCGCAAGCCCCAGTGAACCCCATTGCTACTTCCTTTTTTTAAAAAAATATTTTATTTATTTATTTGACAGAGAGAAACACAGCCAGAGAGGGAACACAAGCAGGAGGAGTGAGAGAGGGAGAAGCAGGCTTCCCACCTGATATGGGGTTCGATCCTGGGACTCCGGGATCATGACCTGAGCCAAAGACAGATGCTTAACCACTGAGCCACCCAGGCGCGCCCCCCCCCCCGCCTTTTTAAAAAAGAATTTATTTATTTATTTGACAGAGACAGCAAGAGAGGGAATACAAGCTGGGGGAGTGGGAGAGGAAGAAGGAGGCCTCCTGTGGAGCAGGGAGCCTAATGCGGGGCTCAATCCCAGGACCCCAGGATCATGACCTGAGTTGAAGGCAGACGCTCAACTACTAAGCCACCAAGGTGCCCGCCCCCCATTGGCCACTTTCATTCCCTCCTCCCTGATCTTGTCAGCCTGCTCCACGGGGAGGGCGCGTCTTAGGCAGCTGGCATTAGAGTTGTGCAAGCATAATGGGGGCTTTGTGAACTCCCCACCCTCCACAGGCCCAGCTTCATCCTCCAAAGTGTCTGCGGTTCAGTAGCTGGAGCCGTGGCCTGTGTGGTCCTGGGGACCCAGGCCTTGAGCAGGAGGCTCCGGAGCGTCTCCCCTAGCAGAAGGGAAGAGGAAATGCTGGCACCATGTCTGGGAAGGGCTCTGGGCTCGGAGCCAGGCAGCTGTGTCCCAAGAGGCAGCAGATAAGTCTTCTTCCCTAGGCTGGATCTGGAAGCTAGGCGACCGGCACCTGGAGTTCCCATCTCCTGGTCCCCAGGATGTGGATTCCTGTGCGCCACCCCCACGCCTTCCTCTTCCCCACCTACATTTGGCAGCCACATCCTGTAGTTGGGCCAGGCCTAAAGGGGAGGCAGGACGTGGGCGGGTTCCCCGGGGGGCCCTCAGTGGCATCCTTGGGCGGTTGAAATCTCTCCTTGACCCCACGGTGCCTTGAAACACAGTTTGAAAATCACTTATGGAGCCCTTTTGACAGATGGAAAGCAGGGGCCTGGCATGAGGAAGGGGGGCAGGATCAGACCCGTCCCCTCTAATCTCCAGTCTACATTAGAGCCTGCACGTGTGCGGTGCCCCAGCCCTCCTCCCCTGAAAAGCCTGCCCGACAGCACCCTCACCTTGCTCTCATTTGACCAGAAGGCCAGGGAGATGGGGCTGCCCTGCTTCCCCTGTCGAACACCCCATTTTCTCCAGGCCTCACTGAGTGGCATCTGTCAAATGCCCATCTCCCAGGGTTTCTGTAAGCAGGGAAAGGGGTGTCAGTGCAAATCATAGGAGTCTAAGCCCAACGTACCTCCCCCGAGCTCCAACCCGTTGCTGCCGCTCATTTGTTGAAACAGCTTTACAAAGACCTAACTTGCACCCCATAAAACTCACTCATTTAAAGTGTGTGATTCAATGCTTTTTAGGGTGTTTACAGAGCCATACAACCATCACCAAAATCTAATTTTAGACTTTCCCCGAAAAAAACCAATACTCCTGGCAGGCACACAGTTTCCCTTCCCCTAGCCCCGGGAGCCGCCTGCATACTCTCTATGAATGTGGTTCTTCTGGGCTTCTGGACTATTCTGGACACAGTAGAAGGTCTTCTGCGACTGACTTCTTTCACCGAGCATCATGCTGTGGCAAGGATCGGCTCTTCATTTTTTTTTTTTTTTATGGCTAAATAATATTTCATGCACAGATTGACCCTGCCTGCTTTATCCATTCATCCATGGTGGACACTTGGGCTGGTCCCTCTTTTTGGCTATTATGACGAATGCTTCTATGAACATTCCCGCACGGGGTTTGTGCGGACGTATGTTTTCATTTCTCTTGGGTGTATGCCTAGGAAGAGGGCTGCTGGCTCAGATGGTAACTGTGTTTAACATTTTGAGGAGTTGTCAAATCATGTTCCAAAGCCGCTGAATCATTTCGCATTTCCATCAGCCGTGCACGAGGACTCCCATTTTTCTGTATCCTCACCAACTCTTGTTTCTAGTCTGTCCTCCTGATTACAGTCATCCTAGAGGGTGTGAAGTGGTAGGTCGTTGTGGCTTTGATTTTTTTTTTTTTTAATAGCCTCCATGCCCAGCATGGAATCCGATGTGGGGCCTGAACCCACAATGCTGAGACCAGGACTTGAGCCATGGTCAAGAGATAGATGCTCATCGGACCCAGGCACCTCCCTTGTCCTGATTCTGATTTCCCTAGCCATGAATCATGGTGGTCATCTTTCATACCTATTTTTTTGAGAAATGTCTATCCAAATGGCAGGATCTCATTTAACCCTCACAACAACATCACAAGATTTGTGGTTCAGAGGAGCTCATGAGAGATGGTGGGGACAAGGCTGGCCGGCTCTGGGCCACCATGCTGGGTATGGAGTCTGGGGAAGAGGGGCCTCATGTGTTACAGAATCATCTGAGTGGAGGCCATAGCTGATGGTGGGGATAAGGCGGTATTAAAATTAGGGTTCCCCCGCCCCCCACCCTGTACCCTAGGGCTGCAGGAACAAAGAACTGAGCCCTGAGTTCTATTTCTGTCTGCTTCTCTTTCATTCTGTGACTTTGGAAAGACACCTCCTCCTCTGGGCCTCAGTTTCCCTATCTAACCGTTATTCTGCTGTGAGAACCAGGTTCGGGGCTACAGGTGAATTCACTGACAGCAAGATGAGGGGCTTGGTGGCTCTGACCCTGGAGTGGCTCACCAGCAGGCCCTGGCCTGCCGGGGCGGGCTGTGTGCAGAGAGGCCTCCGTTCTGGGTCTGGGGCTGCAGGGAAGACGTTGCTCAGGCCGGTGGTGAGCGGGAAGCAGGCGGTCAGTGCCTGAGCTCTAGAAGCAGCACATCTCTCCCTTGGCTGAATGCTTCTCCCTGCTGTCCACCTGCTGCTTCCACCAGGGTGGGGCGGGGGGGAGGATGAGCCTGGAGGCTGGAAGGGAGAAGAGGGGGTAAAGGCTGGGGAGGAAGAAACTGAGCAGACTGACTGACTCACTCACTCACTCACTCATCAGTTTTTTATCCAGCCCTGGATGCCGGCCTGCCACGGTGCCTTCTGGATGGAGTGCTGAGCATAGTACAGTCATCGTCTCAGGAGACCTGCTAAGGGGATGGAGCCTGCAAGCCTGGGACACGTGCTGCATGCTGCACACCCCTAGCCCTGTCCCCATGGAGCTCTGCTTGAGCGGGACAGACAAAAAGGGAAGCCAGAGCCCAATCACAGCCGTTCCTTAGGGTATTTTTCCGGGGGGGGGGTTTCAGGAGCCTCCCTAAGGCGCTTGAAGAAGTAAGGCCATTTAATTCACTGTGCAGGACTCTGTGCCAAAACCAATTTCATCTCTGCTTATAGATGGGGAAACTGAGGCTAGAAGAGGAGAACGGGACTGGGTCACAGGGCCCCAGTGAGTTAGTTGCGGAGTTGGGGACAGAAATCTGGTGTCCTGCTCCCAGCTCTCAGTCCTCTTGCTCCTACCCCACCCTCGAGATGTCGGACCTGATGACTTGCACCCCCTTGCCCCCTACCTCATAGTATCTGACCAGTGGTTTGACACGGCCGTCCTTGCAGAGGAACTTGTAGCAGCCAGGGGGATCCAGGTCCAATCCCTCACTGTGACTTAGACAAGGTCCCCAACTTCCCCAGTAAAGGGGCTGGCCTGGATGTTCTTGAAGGGGTTCTGTCTTAGGGTAGCTCTAGAGAGCATGGGCTGGGTCGGGGTGGGCTCCCTGGCAAAGTATGAGTAGAACCTGGCTGCAGTCAATGGGTCACTTTCCAGGGACACTGGAGACTTGTACCCCCTCCCCGCCAGCTCTGGCCCGCTTATCATCTGCCTGTCTCAGGCGGCTCTTCCGAGCGGCTCCTCAGATTTCAGCCTGGGGTTTGTGATAGTGGGATCATGGGAAGACCCCGGGGGCAGGTGGGTGGCCCCGCTGCTAGGAGGGCTCAGGCCCCTCGTCTCCCCCGGGTTATCTCTGGTCTGGGACAGACTGGGAAAGTGAGAAGCGGTGTTATCTCCTCCACTTCCCTTCAGAGATAGGGCTGCCTCAAAGCCCTCTTGTTCTGCCCCCCTCACACCCACTGGCCCCCCTGGGAAAGCGGGGAGGCACAATGTCGCCCTGAGGCCAGGGCAGGGAGGGGGGAAGAAGTGAGGCACGGGACAGGCTGCAAGAGGGGCCTAGAGGGTTTTCAAGACTCCGTCTTGGCTCATTCACTGCGTCCTTCGCACATTCATCGCCATGTGCCAGAGCAGGGCTGGGCCGGCAGGAGTTCCACCCGTTGTGGTTCAAGTACCGGCCAATCAGGTGGCGGGGGCGGGGCGAGACCAGGGATCCCCTTCGGGAACATGAGGTGCACACTAGTTACTAGTCATGAAGAGGTCTGGGGTCCTCAGGGAGGGTTCGGGCAGAGGCTAGGAATGTTGACTTGGGTGTGTTTTAGGAGTTTAGCCACCAGTAAATCCTCGTGCCTCCCAGCCTGCTGGGTCGTGGTGAGGGGCCCAGGTGCAGAGGCGCCTGGGGCTCTTGTCTGGAAAATGGGCCCGAGGAGGCTCTTGCTGTATAGAACAATGGGGTGGAAACAAGGTCCTGCATACTCCCAGTGCTAACAGGGGCCAAAGGAATGCTATTAGCCCATCTTGGATAAAAATGGCCATTTCGCATTCTTGGCTGCAGTGAGCACAGATGAATGGAAGAATTCGGGTTTCCCAAGCCTCTTTCTAGGCACTGGGGACACAGCAGTGAGGAGGGCTGGCCGGGTCTGCGCTCAGGAGCCCCTGTCCAGGGGAAGACAGGTGACCACCGGCAGGTGGCTTCACGGGAAGTGTGGCACACGGAATAACAGAATCCCCCTCCCTGACCCCAGGATGGCCATGTCCTGAGCCCTGGCCCAGTGACCGTGTCACCCTACAGGGCAAGAGGGGCTTTGTAGGTGTGATGAACTGGAGAATCTTGAGCCCGGAGTTCCGCCCAGATTGTCCAGGTGGAGCCCAGGTCATCACAGGGGCTTTAGAAGAGGGAGATGGACTGATCTGCACGTTTAAAACTAGTGAAAATGACACGTTCTGTTAGAAATACTTGATTAGGGGCGCCTGGGTGGCTCAGTCGTTAAGCGTCTGCCTTCAGCTCAGGTCATGATCCCAGCATCCCGGGTTCAAGCCCCACATCGAGCTCCCTGTTCGGCGGGAAGCCTGCTTCTCTCTCTCTCACTCCCCTCTGCTTGTGTTCCCTCTCTAGCTGTGTTTCCCTCTGTCAAATAAATAAAATCTTTAAAAAAAGAAATACTTTATTACAATCTGAGAAAATTCATAATGTGATAAACCCCACATCAGTGACTTGCACCCTTTAAATGGGGGAGTCGTATCCCAATAACTTTGTTCAACAAAACCAAACGGAGAGACACTCGACAGAGCACAAAGGCAGTATTCCTCAAGGGTCAAGGTCAGGAAAGACTGAAGACTATCACATATGGGAAAGACTAAGGTGACCTGAAGGCCAAATGCCTCGTGAGATCCTAAACGGGTTCTGGAGCAGGGAAAGGACCTCAGTGACAAAGCTGGTGACTCTGGCTGACGTCCGTGGTGTGCGGGGTTGTACCCCTGCCAACGTCTTCATTCCGATCAAGGCAGCCCCACTATGGTGGTGTGAACAGTAGGGGAATCTGGGTGGAGAGGGCGTGGAAGCTCTCGGAATGATCTCCATAACATCTAGAAGCCTAGAATCTGTTCTAGATAAAAAGGCTAAGGAACGGAGGGAGGGAGGAGGGCCAAAGTCAGAGAGAGGCGACAGCAGACATGGAGATCAGAAGGCGGTGGTAAGACCCTACGTTGCCTGCTCTAAGGATGGCGGAAGGGGCCGCAAGCCAGGGAAACAGGCGCTTCTAGAATCTGAAGGAGGCAAGGAGACGGACTCTCCCCTAGATCCTCCAGGAGAGACACAACCCTGCCACCACCCGCATCTCCAAGAACGGAATTGTGCTGTTTTAAGGGCCCACACTTGTGGGAATTCGTTACCGCGGCCGCGGGAGACTCCCACAGACGGTAAGGAGGCGCAGTGACGGTCGCCACGGGGGATGAGCTCTTGAACCGCTTCACACGCGGGAACTCAGTGACTGTTCCAACTCCCCTCCTCAAACTTCCCTGCAGAGGGACTATTATCACTTTCATTTTAGGCACAGAGAGCTTAAGTAACTTGCCCAAGGCTGCACAGCTGTTGTGGCAGAGTGGGCCGCTCGGCGGGGCGGGTGACTGCACGTGTGTGGCCGCTGCTCGCACTGCCCGGCTTCACCCCGTGTGTAAATGCTGACTCCACGCTGAAGGTTAAGTTCATAACTACCCTATAGGCTAGATATTCTTGTCATTCTCCATCTGACAGGCAGGGAAACTGAGGCACAGTGAGGGGGAGGTCCTTGCCTGAGGTCAGAAGGACAGGCTGGAGAGGGCTCCCCCATGATGCTGCTGCCTCCAGCTCCTGCCCTCACATCCACGTCCACGTTCTCGGCACTCCCAGAATGGGAATGGCATCCTGGTCACTTGTCCCGCACCCCTGCATGCCAGAGGCCGAGGGACATCCCGGCCCCATTGTTCAGGCCAGGAAGCCACCCCCTCCCTTGATGGTAGGGGAGGCAGTCTTTGGGGGGAAAGTTCCTTCCCCGAGAGGTGAATGCCCCTGGGAGCAGGCTCTGGCTGGCCTCAGGCCAGAAGGCACAAGCTGGTTCTTTAAGGGAGGAACTGAGGGGGAGCTGAGTGCCAGGGGTTTCCTTATCAGAAACCCTTTCTTTGGGGTGGGGATGGATGGACCCAGGACCAAGGGTCCGCTGGTGTCAGCAACAGGGCGGGGCTGAGGGGCTCTCATTGAAGGTCTGGCCACCTCCCTCTCTGGGCTCGGTTTTCTTTGCTGTAAAGTGAGAGTGGGGCACGGGCTCTCTAAGCCCCCAGGGTTGTGGGAGCCTCTGACCCCGCGGGAGCACCTCCCCTGTTCATCCACAAAGACGCAGTGCATGCTCACGTCTCTGTGAGGGGGCTCTGCACCAGATCTCCTAAAGGCGAGCGAGGCACTCCCTTATGGTGTGTTTTGGAGGAAGCTGAGGCCTGGAGAAGTTAAGGAATGCCCAAAGTCACCCAACCAGCGAGCTCCGAGCTCCGAGAAGCCTGGGAGTCAGATGTGGGGGTCCTAAGACCAGCAGCCACACCCACTGTCCTGTCAGGGCTCACTCTCCCTTTCTCTCCTACCGGTCCCGCCCACCGGCCCCCAGCAGTAGAAGGGTGGGTGGGACCCGGACCAGGGATTGGGGGGTGAGGAGTGAGGGTCTTCTTGTGGGAATCAAGGACGTGGATGTTGTTGGAGCTCTAATCTCTCCCCGTCTCCCCATCTGGACTGCAGGGAGGGCACAGGACCAGCTGCGAATGCTCCCCTGGGTTAGGCAAAGCTTCTGGGAAAGACATGGCATCCCAGGGAAGCCAGAGTAAGTGTTAAGCGGATAAAGGGAGGGGGAGAGGGCATTCTGAGCAGGAGGAAGCCCAGGTCCAAAGAAGCACAGGGGTGCCTGGGTGGCTTAGTTGCTTCGTCCGACTCTTGATCTCAGCTCAGGTCTTGATCTCAGGGTCGTGAGTTCAAGCCTTGCATTGGGACCCACTCTGGGCATGGAGCCTACTTAAAAAAACAAAACAAAAACCCACAAAGAATTGGAAAATCTCTAGAACCTGACTTTTCAGTTCCAGCTCCCAGGTGTATTTTCTCAGGGCTTCCTGGGCCTCTGCTGTCCTGGGGGACCCTCTGAATTTCCTCTGGCAGGGCTGTCTGTTCACCTGTGGGGGCATTCTGATACCTGTCTTCTCCAGTGAACTCAGGAGCCTGACTGCCCCGCTCAGACCCTGCCTCTGGCCCTTGCAGCTCTGTCACCTGGCCCAGTGAGTGTCTCGGCGTTAACCACTGTCGTTGGTCTTACTGCTAAATGCTTCCAGCCAGGCTCGCATCACCCAAGGGTCATGGACTGAATGCGTGTGGGGAAGCACAACCAAGGGGCTGAGCGCAGGGTGGGGGCTAGGCTGAGCAGTGGTCCCCCAGGGACCTTCTGGGAACTGGCCAGGTCTGCAGCATTTTCAGGAGATGCCAGGAATCCAGACTTTTGTGAAACCTCACAGATTTTAAGGGAAGGCAAATGCTAGGAAACCACTGAGGGTCCAGGAAAATGGGCCTGGAGGGGCTGCCCAGTGTCACTCCTCTCTTGCCCAAGGCTCGGATATGCAAATGAGCACCTGATTTGAGAGTATGGAGAGTACGACCTGCCCTTCCTCCCGCTTGCCCTTTCCCTCCATGCCTTTGGCATGGAGTCATCTTGAGGCCCCTCGTTTTGCTCAACAAAGGATCTCCAGGGCCTAGCCCTGCACTTAGGTGCACCTTCTGTGTTGACTGAAGGAGGGAAGGATTAGAGGGGCCCGTAATGACTCGGAGTACAGAGGAAGGATTGCAGGTCTGGCTGGCTGGCTCAGTGGACCGTGCACAGTTCAACATTACCTCTGGGGGCTTCCCTTTGTTCATCTGGAGAGTGGGCACAGCTCAGGTCCTTTGGGAAGCAATTTGGCTAACTGTGCCAGGAAGGTGTGTGATTCACCGACCCAGTAATTCCATTCTAGCTGAGGAGAGATCCCTAAATACGGAAAAAAGGAAAGCTTCCTGTGCAAAGATCTACCAAAACATATGATTGATGGTGTTGAAAAACTGGAAATCACAGAGATGTCCAACGACAAGGGAAATGCTAAATAAACTATGGAACTTCCACTGGACAAAATATTAGGCGGCCAACCAAACTGAGGTCAGACGAGAGGGAACAGAAAGGAGGTGCGAGAGAAATTAGCCAGGGGGGGTGCCTGTGCTCTAATGGCAGGTCCAGAGGGAGGGTACTAACGTTTGGGGTTTTTTTTTCCTTTCAATATACAGTATGATCTCAGCCATGTTTAAAAAAAGTCTCCAAACAAAAAACTATGGAAGGAAATACATCAAACCTTAACAATGATTGTCTCTGGGTGGCGGGGCCGTGGGTGGTGATTTTTCTTCCTTATTTTGACTTTTCTGCATTTTTCAGATTTTCGTAAGTGAACATGTATTGTCGCTCTTATAATCAGGGTATTAAAAATGAGAAAGAATTAGAGTTTGGGGGTGGTTGCCCATGCCGTCTAAGATCCGCCCAGGTCTTTGACAGGGAAGGTCAAAGTCGCCTCCTGGCCATCAGGGAACTTTCTGGGCTTGGAGTTGGCATCCCCAGTGTCAGAACCAGGGCCACTGGTGTGACCCTGGGAAAATCTCTGCCCTTTGGCACCTCCGTGGTGTCCCCCATCAAATAGGGCCCAGTCCCCTATTTCACAGGGCTGGAGGGAGAACTGCATAAGAACAGGCCCTGTAAGACCTTCGGGAATTCTCACTGAATGAACAGTAATAATACCGTTCTTATCAGTTCTGCTTTAAGACACCTCCGAGGGATGTCAGCATTCTCGCCAGGGAGCCCCTAGGAATATTTTCAGCCCCCAGAGGTAAAGATGTCCCTGACTCACTTTGGAAAGTAGAACTGGGGTGATTTCCAGAAATGTATCACCAAGCAGAGGAGAAGCACGGCTGGGGGTTAGAGGCCTAGGATCTGGTCCCAGCTCTTCCCCCACAGCTGTGTGACCTTGGGCGAGTCACTCAGCCTTCCTGGCCTCAGCTTCCTCTGTGCTGTAGGCTCTGGACCCAGAGTTCCTAACCTCTCTCTGTTGAACCCAGGCCTTCGAAGCAGGGACCCTGGAGTCTGCAAGGTAGCCCCTTATAGCCCGGGGTCCCCAGAAGCTCCCATGGGTGACCTGTCACCTCATTTCTTGTAGTCTTTTCCCACGGGAGGCGGGGGCTGGCAGGACATTTCCCAGCTGGTCCGGAAGCTCAGTCTGCCGTGATGGTATCGTCCTCAGTTTCCCTCAACATCCTCTGTTGCATTTGGCTCCTTGTGGGGTCCAGCAGTGCGGGGCAGGGAGGGGCTGCTCCCAGGCAGGCGGTGCGCGACCAGAGAGGGCGCCCGAGCACACACAGCCCGCACCACACTCCCAGCCCCAGGGGTGACAGTCACTCTGTCCTGGTGCCACAAGGACCCTTAGAACCTCAGTTCTGGACATTCCTGGCTTTTTGGTCCGACACATAGCGGCTGTGTTCACACGAACTGATCATGTCCTCAAGAGATGCAGACTGAGGACTGCAGACCTCATTATGATCTAATTAGCCACATGGTCCCCGCGTGTCTGGTGCTCCCCCGAGCCTGGGCTTCCTGCAGAGTCCTCCCAGTGAATCTTCACAACCATTCTGTGAGATGGGCCCTAACACTCTCCAGCACTTACGGTGGGGGGGATCGGAGGCTCTGAGAGGTTAAAAGTCTCACTCAAGGTCACACAGCCGGTCAGGGGGCTGGGCCAGGATTTGAGCCCAGGCTATCTGGCCAAGTCCACACTCGTGACCGTGATGCTCTGAGATCATGCAGCCTCTTCCAGCTGCTGCTTTGCAGAGTGAGAAGCCCAGCACAAGTCAGTGGCTTCCCAAGGTCACCCAGCAAATTAGTGCAGAGCCCAGACCTCTTTCAGACTCCTGGACTTGGGGTAAGAGCTCTTTTGCAAGTGGTTCTATCATCCCTGGCTTCTGGGCCCAGCATGGTGTTTGTGGATAATGGGCCCATCGGACAGGGTCAGTGGATAATGGGCCCATTGGACCCAAATAACTTCATTCATTCATCCATCCACTGAGATCCTTCCTGGTGCCAAGCGCTATGGCTGGCCATGGGGGATAGTGATGAGCAAGGCCCATCTGCTGCTCATAACCCAGGGACTTCCAGGAGGAGGTGACAGCTGAGATTTTGTCAGAGGGAGGAGGGAAGAAAGGGTGTCTTGGGCCTAGAGAACAGCTGATTCATTCGGGGAAACCCCATGGCTTCTGGGAGGTTGTCGAAGGGGAAGGAGAGGAGGTTCTGGCACTGCTGGGCCAGAGGGTGGGTGAGGGGGGGAGGCAGATGGGGAGTCCAAAGGGGGTCAGCCACTGACCAAGTCCAGGCAAGAAGTCTGAGGCCCACACACTGGGAGGGAGTGCAGGGGTCCATTTTAGGGAAAGGATGTGGCTCCTGACTTCCTGGGTCACAGCTGGAAGGGGAAGTGGAAGTTGGGGCTAGACTGGGTGCGGCTGAGGTCACAAGGCAGGAGGGGCGTTGGCAGAGCAGCCTCCCAGCCGTGGCCCGGGGGCCAGCTCTGCAAAGTGCTAGTCCCTCAAAGGTGGGAAGGGGGAGAGCCTCTGGGGTTCTCTGACCACATATCCCTGCTCTGTTCCTCACTTACTTCTCACTCGTCTAGTCGTTTCTCCAATATATCTAGTTCATTCCTGCCACAGGGCCTTTTCACCTGCCGTTCCCTCTGCCTGATATGGCTCTCTTCCTTTAATCATTTACCTCTTCAAATGGCACCCCCCAGAGAAGTCTCCCAAAGCTTCTAAACCACACTGTCCCCTCCCCGTCCATCTTCCCACCCCCAACACCACTCGGCTGTTCACTGTTGCCCACCACCGCGTGCCATTTCATGCCAACTTGCTTGCTTGTTCACTGTCTATCCCCGTCTCAGGACATAAGCTCAGGAGGATGGGGGCTTGGTCTATCTCATTCATCACTGAATCCCCAGTTCCAGGGAACAGTATCTGGCACCCAGTGCACTCACAACAACATGACATTGAGCACTCACTATGTACTAGGCACCGACCTATGGGCAGTAACTTACTTAATTCTGAAAACCCTGTGGGCAGGGGCCAATCCTAGGTTGGTGAGGCCTGAAGCTGAATTCATCTTGGGACCTTTAGGGTAAATACATATGATTGGGAATATAAAATAGAGATTTTATATGTGCCTTGGAATGTCTATGCACATGCGGGGTGCTGGGGCTTCAAGTTAAAAGACTCTGCAAGGTTTGGGTGCTATAAAACTTTTATATCTGTTGAAGCATGTGAATGACTGATTAGCTCTCAACAAATGATTTACTTTCTTGGGGCCTCAGTTTCCCCCATTTGGAGCATAAAGATGTATCCTGAATGGGCAGGAGGGCAGCCCATTTTGAGAGGCCCCTTCTCTCTCCCATCAGAGGTTTTATTTGACTGGAATTGTTCATTCATTCATTCATTCATTCATTCATTCATTCATTTATTCATGACACACCTGAAGCTCTACTTTGTGCCAGGCCTTGAGGACAGAACAGTCAAAATAGCATCACGGTTGGAAGGAAGCTCACCTGACAATGGAAGAAGGCAGCCTACAGAACACTGAGATACAATGGGTCATCCATCAGGAGGCAGGAGAACCGGTGGAGAAAAAGAAAGCAGGGAGAGGACAGGGAGTCTTGGGGGCACGGTGTCGGGCAGGGGGGAAACCTCACTGGATCAGTGACATTTGGGCTGAAAGACGAGGGGAGTGAGAGTGAGCTGGGCAGATGTACAGGGAAAAGAAACCCAAGGCAGAAGGAACAACACTGGTAAAGTTAAGAGCCAGCTGAGTTTGGGAGCCAGGTAGAGGCAGCAAGTGAGGGGAGAGTGAGGGGAGCTGAGCTCAGAGAGGCCTGGGGCAAATCATGGAGGGCCTATGGGTCGCTGTCAGGGCTTGGGGGAGACGGGAGCCCTTGGAGGGTTTTGAGCAGATGTCTCCATTGCATGGTCCTTGCTCCGGCTGGCAGAGAAGAACCATAGGCTTGAGGGCCGAAGGAGGGAGATGGGTCAGGAGGCCACAGCAGGCGTCTAGGCAAGAGATCATGGCCGCCCAGATTAGCGTGGGGTGTGGAGGTATGAGAAGCAATCAGGTCCTGGATTATTCTGAGTATTGGTCCAACAGGATTTGCAATGGGCTGTGTTCCAGTAAACAAACCCCAAAGCATCTTTAAACAATCAGAACCATTTCGTTATTTCTCGTGGTTTCTGCAGCTTAGGAATTTGGAATAGGCCTGGCTCGGTGCTCTGGCCTGGGGTCTCATGTGTGGCTGGGGTCAGCAGCTGGAGCTGGAATGGCAGGACGGAGGCAGTGTCTGCGGGACGGGCGCCTGTCCCCTCCTTTGGTCCGGCCATGGCTCAGAAGCCACAGAGCATTGCTTTTGCAGATTCAAGAGGGGGAGCACGGGAGGAGCAATGGCAGGGCGCCCTTAGGAGTGTGTGGGATGGGAAACTGCTGTGGTTCTCTCTGGAAAATGCAACCTGTTGCAGACTGCAGAAGCAGAATCAGGGTGCTGTCGCGGGGGTGAGGTGACCACCGTGCTTGGCCTCTTCATGCCTCCGCTTCATCATTTGTAAGGGGGCGCAGGTTCCAGCGACACCCAAGGGTGGGATTCCACACGAACCACACCTCCCCCAGGGATGGGCTGGGCAACCGAGGGCTTCCGCTGCCCACATCTCACCGGCCACATTGGCTCCACTCTGCAGCCCGGGGAGGTTCTGGTCCACTGGGAAGACGGAAGCAAGACGCTAAGCGTCTGGGCCTCGTAGCTCCTGTCCACCCCGAGCCATCTGTCCGGGCCCCTGGCCGCCCTCCTCGTGTGTGTTCCTGTGCATGCGCGTGTGAACGTGCCACCTACGTGCTCAGTGCCTGTGAGCGTGTCCCTCTCCCAGAGCTGCTGTGGGCGCACCCCAGCCTCTAGCCGGCCGCTCCAGCGGGAAACCTTGCCTCGCCCGCCATGGCCAGCACTCGTCTGGTCCTGAGAATTCCTCGCAAAGCCAGTGGTCAGGGTGGCCGCCCTTGACCTTTCTGGGGCCAGGCCTGTCATGGTCGCCGCCTCCAGCGCCTCCATCCTCTCCGGGCCTCCTCTCCAGGGCCCATATGGCCGCAGAGCCCTTCCAGCTGCAGGTGTGGAATTCTAGCAAGCGCGACACCGTAGAGCTTGAAGTCAGGATGGGGACGGCCAGCATTAGGTGCAGGAAGGGACTTTCCGGGAGAAGAGCGTGCCTGGTGATCTGACTGAGGCAGAGGTGACACCAGTGTGTCTGCTTTAGGCTTGACACCTGCTGACTTTCCTGCCCTTGCTAAGCTGACGACGACAAAACCCTCCTGGGGTCCTCGTCTATCCGGGGCTTGTCAAGCCCCTGCAGTCGTCTGGCACTGTTCTCGGCATGGGGGGCCAAGCAGACAGGGTCCCTGTCTCCATGGGGGGTGGCTGGGGGCAGCTGAGTTGTAACCACAGGGTATATAATGAGCAGCACCATGAGGGGAGAGTCAAACCAGCTGAGGAGCCAGTAGGGACCAAGCCCATTTCGAGGCCTCCGGCGACCTGTCCCCTCTCCACTGCCCCCTCCCAAAAGTCTCCCTTTCAGGCTGTCCCCTAGCAGCCCAGGTGGGGCCAGGCTCTGAGAGAGGGGGGCCAGATGGCCGGTGCTTCCTGTCTCACCAGGAGAGGCCAGAGGGATGGGACACGTGCCTCTGTGCTCCTACCTCAATGGCAGGACGCGGGGACAAGGCATTTCAAGTCCTCAGGAGCAAGCCATCGGCACACACATGCTCAGGCTCGGGCACACACATTCTCCTCGGACATCGGTGCACGCGATTGAACACGGGGCTCTGGCCCACACATAAATTCACGCCCCGGCTTTGGGGCCTGTTCTCTTTCAGTCCCATTCAGTGGCTTCCACATTCTTTGGGAGCACACTCTCAGGGAGAACAGGTGGCTTCCCGCGCGCACAGACCTTTTGGCTTGGCTGCACACGTGGTAAGCGCCGGTGCTCTCTGCGGGCTTCCTCTTAGTGTGCTCTGTCTCTATATCCCGCACAGCCCTGCGAGGCAGGCACCATCATGACTGCACTGCTCAGATGGGGAAACAGAGGTGCTAAGGTGGTAGTTAGCTTGCCCCCAAACTGCATGACAGTGGAGAGCCGGGATCTGGAGCCAGACTGGCTGGCTCTGGGGTCTGGCGTTTGTGGCTCCCCATGGAGATCGCCAGATGTTGGGGACACCTGTTTTCAGTGTCTTCAGCTCATCGGGAGGTCCCATGTCCCATGTGTGCCTAGGACCTCAGAGTTGACCAAGGCCTCTCCCATCCCGAGATGCAACAGTGATGGGTCTTGCTCAAGGTCACACAGGGGTTGATGGCAGAACCTGGACTAGACCCCATATCCCTGACTCCTGGTCTCTCGATCTCACCCTGCCCTCCACGGGTGTTGAGCTGCTGGTCACTGCCCTCTTGCTGCATAGACTCGGGAATTTTCTGGAGAGCTGTGAGCAAGGGGAGGTGTGAGGGGGCAAGAGCACATCACTGCTCAGGGCAAGGAGCGTTCCTGAGGATAGTCCACCTAGTTTTGGAGGGGTGAAGGGGAAAGAGGGGAAGTCTGAGGGGCCAGACACGCTGGGTTCTGGGACTGGCCCCGCAGGGGGCTGAGCACAGTGCTGTGTCTCATCCGTGCCTGTTTGATGGCGACGACTTGTCCCAACCAGAGGACAGGGACCCTAGCATCCAGACCCTCCTCCGCAACCCCAGGGAGGGCAGCGTCAAGACCAGGGATGAGGGAAACCTAAGCAGGGTACCTGTGTGGAGATGAGGAATGTGGGCCCAGGAAGTGTGGCTCTCAGCCCATCCTTGCTCTCTCCCTCCATCCTCTGTAGGAGGCTGTGCCCGGCCAGGCATTGTTTGCAGATTTAAAAATAAAGGCATCTTGGCCTGGGCCCTGCTGGCAGAGGTGGGGAGGGGGTGGCCCTGCCCCAGGCCTGAAGGGCATCTGGCTGGAAGAGGAGGCCTCACCCAGCTCCACCACCAGCATAGCTGGGCATGTGGGGGGTCCCCAGAGAATTGCCAGCTACTCAGCTTCTGCAATGAGATGCAGGCAGAGGGTACCTGGGTACTGGCTGTCCTGTCTTCACTCTGGCCACTCAGGGCTGCCTGTCACCCTCACCAGAAGCTTCCAGCAACCTGGGGCTCCTGGGGAGACCCAAGTCTTCCCCCAGCAGCTGATAATACCGGCAATCATAACCGTGTCCCAGCAGCCCTGCTGGGGAAGGCACTGTAACTACCATAATGCAAATGAGAAAATCAAGGCTCAGAGAGGTTTCGTCACTTGCCCAAGGGCACACAGCCGGCCATTGGAGGAGCCAGAGCTCAAAGCCAGGTCTGTCTGACTCCGGAGTCAGGGTCCTAACCAGGTGCCCCACTGTCTCTCGGCCACTCCGGTGCTCCACCTCCTCCCAGGCTCCCGTTCCAGGCCCTCTTCCTGGTCAGCAGAGGCAAGAAGCAGTCTACTTCTCCCAGGGGATCAAGAAGGGAGGCATCCAACAGCCGAGGAGTGCTGGAGGGTGGGGGTGGGCTTGGTGTTGCCTTAGTCAGTTCTTATGCTAGGCCCTTGCATGGGGCATCATCCCCATTTTGTAGATTAGGAAACTGAGACCCAGAGAGGCAGTCACGGTCAAGATGGGATTTGAACCCAGGTCAGCCTCAGCCCAAAGCACTTTCCCTCACACTCAGTGTCTGAAGCATTAATAGGAATCCTCAACACAGAGTGCTACCTCCCCTCACCCCAGGGGGTTCAAGTATAAACCCAGAGGCACTGCCGGTGTGTCGTGCAGCTGGGGGGAAGAGTGTGATGAGAGGCAGTTGCCAGGGAATCAGCTCCCCCACTCCTGGAGAGATGGAAAGTAGCTACCGCAGGCCAACAGTTCAGGATGCCCCCCACCTCAGACGGGACCCGCAGGGCCCTGCCCTTCCCCGGTGGCTCGTGGATGCCAGCCTCCCCATTCCAGACAAGATCCGGTGAGCCCCCGTCCGCCCCTGAGGCCTCTGCCGAGGTTAGCACACCGGTGCTGGCTCCGGAAAGCGACATTCCAGAGGCCCCCCGCAGCTCCCTGCCAACCTCAGATTCTTGGCAGAGCCCAGGCCGGTGGGGGGGCAGGTTGCGGTTGGGGAGGATTGTGGGAGGGGCCGGGGTCAGAACACCTGTCCACAGGATGTGAGATGAACCAGGCCAGAGACAGGGCAGACCCCCTCAACCCCAGGGACTGCGTCTCTGGCCTGCTCACTCACACCCTGGCAGGAGTCTGGACAGAGGGCAGAGACTCAAACACGGTGTTCTTGAAAAGACACATCCTTTTCACGTGGCAAAGTTCCTCTTTCTACCTTCTATAAAAGGTTTTCCAGGCCGGGTTCCTCGCTGTGTGACCCTGGGCAGACATGTGCCCTCTCTGGGCCTCAGAGACCCACGAGAGGGCCAAAGTGGGAAAATGTTGAAGGTGCCCTCCAGTAAAGTGTTTATTATCCCAAGGTGCTGTGACTTCAGTCTCCTCTCCGGGCTCCCTGTGGGTCCCTCTCCACAGAGAAGCCAGCAGATCCTCTAGAATCTGAAGAAGACTGGGACTCCCCTGCTCATCACCCTGCGGAGGGCGCCTCCTCTCACTCACGGAATGCTACCCTGGCTTCTTCTCCATGGGGCCCCTGCCACCCCCTGATCCCTGTTCTCGCCCCTCTCTCTCCTAGGAGTGGACTTCTGACCTCCAGACTGCCCTCAAACCAGATGCATTTCTTCTCTTCCTTGTAGTCGGCCATTGCCCCTCCTCTGGCCTGAAGGGCTCCCCAGCACCCAGCTCTTGGAATAGTTCTTTCTGGCCATCTAAGTCTCAGCTCAAATGTCACCTCTCTGAGAGGCCTCCCCTGACCCTCTCTCCAAATCAGGGCCAGCCACCCCACCCCGGTTTTGTGATCCTATCTCACTGATTTATTTCCTTCATAACATGTGTCAAAATGAAAGTGATCTTGGTCATTGACCATTTGCTGACGGTCTTTTTTCCTTGGCCCTGTCCACTCTGGGAGGGCAGGCCCGCTCTTTCCCCAGCGCTGGGCCCAGCATGCAGCTCAAACTTAGTCTGTCTGTTCTCAGGGACCAACGAGAGACCTCGTGCGCCTTCCTACATGCCCCAGGCCCCTGGTTCCTCACCACGTGCTTCTTCCCTGGAGGTTTGCCCGCTCCTGCCTCCGCGGAGTTTCCCCACCCAGGCTGATGCTGAAGTTCTCGGAGACTCAGCTCAGGGACGCCCCGTGGCCTGAGGGGCAGAGCAGGCAGGGCGGGAAGACCCGAGGCCCTGAGTCCTTTGGCAGCCCACTCCCCAAGAGCAGGAGAGCAGTCCTGGACCTGGAAACCCTCGTGGGTCTGGCTGCTGGGGCGGGCTGTTCCGGGGTGACCTCATCGCCCTGAAAGGAGGGCAGCAGGGACAGGAAGCAGAGGACGCATCAGAAGGGCTAAATTTAGAGCGTTTGATTCAGCTCAGGCGGGACAATATTCCTGGAGTTCCCATTGTTTGTGAGGGGCCAGAGGGCAGGCTGTCCATTGAATGGCTGGGTCTGAGCCATGCCTAGCTGTCTGGGCAAGCAGAGGTGG
>PITA01006668.1:0-98033 GCA_004023965.1 Spilogale gracilis
CCTGGGTGGCTCAGTTGGTTAAGCCACTGCCTTCGGCTCAGGTCATGATCCTGGAGACCCAGGATCGAGCCCCACATCGGGCTCCCTGCTCGGCGGGAAGCCTGCTTCTCCCTCTCTCACTCCCCCTGCTTGTGTTCCCTCTCTGGCTGTGTTTCTCTCTGTCAAATAAATAAATAAAATCTTTAAAAAAAAAAAAAAAGGTCCTGGAAACCTTGCTTCCAAAATTACTTAGAGACTTCTGCTATCCTTGACCCCTTCCCAACTTGCAAGTATATTATGGGCCACTCCTCATGACCCCAAGGCAGCTCTCTCTGCCTTCGGGCTCTGTCCCCGTGGCTTAATAAATGACCATTCACCACCAAAGGCATCTCACTAATCCTTTATTGGTCCTTAATAGGGTCCATAGTCAAAGGAACAAAGCTGATACAACAGCAAAGGTCAAGCAAAGCTTTATTTTGCACCAAACATCAGAATTTTACTGGCCCTGCTGGCTAGCCAGGGTCACTTTTCCGTGGAAAAGGACCCCGCCTGACTTCTCAGGCCAGCTTTTATTGGCATCCCCCCAAATCCAAGCTGACTAGGGTCATGTCCACACTGAAGCTGACCCACTCACCTCCGTGGCCTCCCATCTGAGCGCAAGCACTGGTATCCTGCCACCCACCCTTAGTTTGCATCCAAATACCTCCCCAGGACACTCCCAGGATGGGAGATTTGAAAGGGCCGAATAAAGACTGACTCCACCTTATAAGTCGTGCAAGCTGTCTTGTGTAGACCCCCAGCTTGACCCCTCCCCAGAACAACTGCGTGTAAATATTGTCCAACCCTGGTCTAGCCTTACAAAACTGACGCTTGGCCAAATCAGTGTAAGCCACTGACATCTCCCCGCCTATTGCCACACTCCCCCTATAAAACTGTCTGTGCATCGAAACATTGCTGTTTTTCTCTGCATCATGTTGCTGTGATGGGGGTGTGTGTGTGTGTGTGTGTGTGTGTGTGTGTGTGTGTGTGTGTGTGTGTCTATGAGATTGAGTTCGAGCTAGCTCTAATAAAGGCTCTTCGTTTTTGCATCAGAATTGGCGACTCCCTGGTGGTCTTTGGGGATCTCGAAGAAATCTGGGCATAACAAGATTAAGGGGGTTAGCTGATTGGGCATCTCCCCCAACCTGGCTCGCCCCCAACCTGGCTTGCCCTTGTTCTCCAGGGGCCATCCATCCATAACACCTGGAGCTGTTTTTCTGAGTAAACAGGATGGCGGCTTGGATTCCAAAACTGGACCTTACAGTCATCAGCCCTGGACTCTACCCACTGAACCTTATATTCTAAAACTTTATCAAGATCTTATGCCCACCTCTGCATATAACACTCAGACTCCCTTATCTAAATATTTATCCTAATGCTAGATAAAAGGAACCCATTCTTCCTTGCTTGAGAGTCATGGTTTTGGAAGTTATTCCCCATGATCTCCTTACCTGCTGCAAATAGTTTCCTTTGTGTGACAACTCACCTGGTATAGTTACTGATGTAGGAAACACCCTTAGGGTTCGAAGCTGGCAGCCAAGAAAGAATGCTTGTGACATGTTTGGTGCAAAAAAGTGGTTTTATTAAAGCACAGGGACAGCACCTGTGCGCAGAAAGAGGTGTACCGGGGTCGGGAGGAATGGGCCATTATATACTTGCAATTTGGGAGGGGGTCAAGGATAACATAAGCCCCTAAGAAATTTGCAAGGTTTCCAGGACCTTGAGGGATTGAGCCTCACAACAGGCTCCCTGCTTGGCAGGAAGCCTGATTCTCCCTCTCTCACTCCCCCTGCTTGCTTTCCCTCTCTAGCTGTATTTCTGTCAAATAAAGAAAATCTTTAGGGGGAAAAAAAGTTTTCAGGGACCTAAAGCGATCAGTCAATATGTTAAAGCTCTCTACCAACCTCTTCACTAATTAAAAAGAAACCAGTTTCCATAACGTCAAACCAGCACATCTTTAGTTGTCTTTTCCTGTCTCATTTGTCCTTTTCTCCAGATCCTTTCTCTGGATGTTCCTTTTACTACACAGCTACTCTTACTTTACCGTGTCTTGTTCGCTTGGTTTATCCCAGCTTCCCAACTTTTTGCTTCTAGCGGGCAGGAAGTTGCTCCCTCCCCAGGTATTTTCTTCAGAAGCGGTTACTGTATGCCTTTTAGAAACGAGACTCAGTAAAAAGGTTCAGGAAACCCTGCAGCGAGTTCCTAAATTTTATCTTTCATCTTCAGCTACACCCAAGGCGTCACTGACGGGCCCCAAACTGGGTTACCTGCCCAAGTGACAGCGTAGTGTAACTACAAGCCTCTCAGGCAGCCTCTGCTGAAGAGGTTAGGGGCAGTAAGCACAGGAGTAAAGAAACCAAAGCGAAGCGCCTTGAACGCATTCACTGCAGCCAAGTCAAGACCCTCAGCGTCTTCAACGCTCCAGCCCTAGCAGTCACGCTCGAAAAGGGCCAATATGGCGCCATCCCCGCAGCCCCCTCGGCGTGGGGGCGGAGCTGTGCGCGTCACGTGCACCCACGCCCTCCGCGGGCAGTCCTCCGTTTCCCTGCTCCTGGCGCGCGCGGTAAGACTGTTCCCTGTCCCTGTAGGGGCGTCCTCTGCTGTCCCTGCGCGTCCGCGAGCGTCTCTTCCCGCAGCGAAGGCGGGAGCAGGGCCAGGAAAGGGGGCTCTAGGACGTGCAAAGGCAAAGGTGCTATAGAACGGTGACCCTGTCGCTGACACGGAGGCGGGAGGTCCGAGCCCCGCGCACTAGGGGGTGGGCCAGAGGAGTCCGCGCGGGCGTCCCGGGGGACAAGGGGCGCGGAGGGCGAGGCTGTTGCAGAGATTCAGGGCGTTCCGTCCAGACCCTAGGTGCCGTCGGGGACTCGAGGGTCCCCATGGAACTCCAGTCACTTGGCTTGGGCATTTCACAGGTTTCCCATCGCCATCCAGACCCTCAAAGCCAGCGGGATTGAAAAACGGCCTCAGCCAAATGCTTTCTTCCTTCTGAGGAGAGGGGTCGAGCCCGTCAGCCAGTGGAGACTTGAGAGGGATGGCCCGGCCCTCGGGGGGTGGAAGGAGCAGAGGCTGAAGAGGGCGGTGGGACTGGGGAGCGCCCTCCTGTCAGATGCCTCCTGTGTTTCCGTCTCTGCCGAGTGGGCTTGGCGACGGACTACCCGGCAGGAGGGACAGACACCGTTCGGCCGGCTCTGACCGTGCCGCCTCCATGTGGCTGCTGAAGGAGACCCAGGAGGGAACCGACTTGGGGCGCAGCCTCGCGCTCCTCCTTCCCCGCCTGCCAGGCGCCGGGGTTGGCGATGTGGAGACGTGAGGGGACCCGCGGCTGCCCCCGGTTCAAGAGGACTCCACGAGGTGCGCGTGCGTTCCACCGCACCCGGGACAGGAGCGACCCAGGCGGGGCTCCGTGGTGGGCGGACAGGCGGGCGACGACCGGAGCCGGAACCCCTTGCTCGCCATGGGGCACAACGGCAGCTGGATCTCCCGGAACGCCAGCGAGCCACGCAACGCATCCGGCGCGGAGGCTGGAGGCGCCAACCGCAGCGCGCTGGGGGAGTTCGGCGAGGCTCAGTTCTACCGCCAGTTCACCACCACCGTGCAGGTTGTCATCTTCATAGGCTCGCTGCTCGGTAAGCCGCCCGCGGGGGTGCCCCTCGGGGGGCTTCCCCGAGCTCAGTCTCGGGAAGGGCCCCAGATCTGGGGTCCGCTGGAGCGCCAGTGGGTTTCGGGGTCCCTGCTGAAGTGGAGATAGTGGGGTTTAAGAATGCGGGGGTAACTACTGGGAAGTTAAGCAGGGACGGTCCACTCCATTTCCCAAGCTGGAAGCAGAAGGGTTTTTCTCGTAGGGCTTTGTCCGGTTCTGAGGAGCCCTTGCGGAACGTTTCGTGATGGGCGTAACTCTGCCCAACAAGTATTCCTCATCTGCTGGGTGCCAGGTCCGAGCGCTGGTGCGAGCTTCTGTTTACAAATATCGAGGAAGAAAGATTGTTTTGTTCCTGATGACTGATGTGTTTTGCACTCCCATCTATTACCTATATACAAAATTATTTTGAAAGAGCCCTAGTTTTTGCCTGTTTTATGGCTTTGCTTCTTAGGAACATGGACCAGCTTTCTGGTAAACAATCCTGTGGAGTTAAATGTTGCCTTCTGATATTTTTAGAAACCCCAAACAGAACACATCCCAGCATATTTCTCTACCTTTGTTTTGTCTGATATTCAGATTTAGGTATACTTGTTCAACGAACTGAAATGAGTGGTAAATAAAAACGTTTGTCCACGGGCATGAGAATTACCTGGATTTCTAGTAGGTACTTTTCAAATGATAAATGATCACAATGTTTATTTCTGTTGAGGTTAGTTCAACTTGTGTATATATTACTTGTAAACATGTGACTTCCCTTCAAATGTAAATTTTCTTTTTTAAAAAAATATTTATTTGACAGAGAGAGAGATCACAAATAGGCAGAGAGGCAGGCCGGACTCCATCTGAGGTCCTTGAGATCATGACCTGAACTGAAGGGGGAGGCTTAACCCTCTGAGCCACCCAGGCGCCTCAGATGTAAATTTTCTGATGTAAATTTAAGTGGTTGTAAAAAGATGTGATTATATGTGATCTTGTGGTCAAGAGCGGGTCTTAAAAGTTTCTGTGGAAAAAACAAAAGTTCCTGCAGGAAAGAATAGGTTTTTTGCATACACCTGTGAATTTCCATGGAAATCAAGGTAAGTGGTCTCAGAAAGACTGGAAAAATTTTAAATGTTTGGAATTTGCCTTCATAATTTCTCTGATTGTCATCATCCTGTCCCACTGTTTCATATTTATTTTCCAAGTTTTTGTCATGAGAGCATTTTCAGGAGTAGACATCAGTGAGGTTATGTCTAAGTGTGTGTATGTGTGTGAAGGATGTGTTTTTATGAGTAGAATGATAAATGCACATTAACAGAGCAAATGCTTGTGTATCAGATATCTTCAGGATTCATTTAACAAACACTGAACACCTACTAGGTACCATGCATAATAAATTGTAGATTATTAGGAGTTAAATTCTAGTGTTGTCACATTTACTTAAAGTGTAGATTATTGGGGAGAGTAGGAGTGGCTGCATTTTTTATTGCTCCAGGGTTTTTACACACACACACACACACACACACACACACAATACATATATTGCTTTCCCCATTGGGAACTCTAACCATGAAGAAAGATGATGTGCTGGGAGAAATTTTCCTGGAGTTCAACTCCAAAATTTTGAGTAATACTATTGAAATAGAAAAGAATATGTATGTAAAGGGTATAGCAAATAGTACACACTTAATGTTAGTTTTGCTTCCAGTGTACCATCTATTTTTGTAAATTTCATTTAATTCAAGAATTGCTAGGTACAGAAAAAAAAAGAATTGCTAGGTAGGGGTGTCCAGATGGGTCAATTGGTTAAGATCTGATGCTTGATCCCAGCTCAGATCTTGGTAACGGGGTGGTGAGTTAAAGACCCTTGTTGGTGGGTGCAGAAGCTTCTTTTAAATTTTTTATTAAAAAATTTTTTTTAAAGATTTTATTTATTCATTTGAGTGAGAGAAATCATGAGGAGGGGGAAGGGTAGAGGGAGAAGAGAAACAGGACTTCCCACTGAGCTGGGAACCGCATGTGGAAGTCAAGCCAAAGGCAAACACACATAAAGGACTGAGCCACCCAGGTGCCCTGGTGTAGAGCCTTTTTAAAAATTGGGGGGGGGGCGCGTGGGTGGCTCGGTTGTCAAGCATCTGCCATGGGCTCAGGTCATGATCCCAGAGCCCTGGGATTAAGCCCCACATTGTACTCCCTGCTTGCCTGGAAGCCAGCTTCTCCGTCTCTCACTCCCCCTGCTTATGTTCCCTCTATAGCTGTGTTTCTGTCAAATAAATAAATAAAATCTTGAAAAAAAGAAAAAGGAATTTCTAGATAAACCTGTCCTTGTTTCAACTCTTTTTCCCTCATAGTGGTTTAATTGATAGGCAAGAACTGTTTTTGTGGATTTCTCCGAGGAGGAGACTCATTTTCCTCTTGATTGATAGTTACGCCTGGCTTGTCTAAGGAGGACATATTTTCTCCCTCCCACATTAGTTGGCCCTCCTATGAAAGGATTCCACTAGCTCCTTGTTCTTCTCAGAGAAAGTATACATAGGGTTAAATTTCTTGAAAGCAAAAGTCAGGGAACTTGGGCAAAAGGAAAGATAGCATGGGGGTGCCTGGGTGCTGTAAGTTAAGTGTCTGACTCCTGATTTCTGCCCAGGTCATGACCTCAGGGTCCTGGGATCCAACTCTACCTTGAACTCTGCTCTCAGTGGCGAGTCTTCTTGTCCTTCTCCATATGCTCCTCTCCACTCCTCAAATAAGTAAATAAAATCTTCAAAAGGAAAGGCTTTTCAGGTTTCCTTAAAATATTAGCTGAATCATAGCATTGCCTTGTAAACTGGTAATTCTTGATTTATTGTTTTTGAGGATTTGACCTGTATAAACATATCTGTGTAATTGAATCCCCCTGGTGATGCCCACTGAGGTTCAGAGTTTAAGTGGCAAAGCCATGTATAGTCAGTTGCAAGGCAAGTAAACTTGGGAAGCATAATTTCATGAAAAGCCCCTCCCCAAGAGAAAACTCACAGATTAGGAATAAATGAAAAACATTTATTGTGGAAGAATCTTTAAGGCTGGAAAGTAAATGGAGGTTGGAATAGTATCTAGAACAGCATGTGATACTGATAGACTCTGCTTGTTTCTTCTCGCTGCAAAGACAAACACATTTTTCTTTTATTTTTTCCCTTTGAACAAACTCAGATACACTTCCTAGATTGCCTAAGTAGATTTTTTTGTTAGAATTTTCAAAGGCCAAATGTTCTGTGAACATAATTCCTTTATACTATTGTTTTATAGCCTTTTTGGAAATTTTGAGTGCCCTGTATGAGGAAAAAAACCCAACTTGGAATGACTATAACATTCCAGACACTGGGAACATTGACTGCTTTCAGAATGAACTCTCAAATTATATATAATACTCTTCCAATAGTGCCTTTTGACGCTTTGTGTAGTGTTTCTTAGCCTTTTTTAAAAAAAATTTTAAAAGATCTTATTTATTTGAGAGAGCACAGAGGGAGAATGAGAGGAAGAAGCAGACTACCTGCTGAGTAGGGAGCTCAATCCTAGGACCCCAGGACCATGACCCAAGCTGAAGGCAAACTCTCAACCGACCAAGCCACCTAGGCACCCCCTCTCAGCCTTCTTTGTGCAACATCTTGGGGTATCTGAAGATCGCTCTAGATCTCGAAAGAGTCAAATATTTATTTATTTATTTATTTATTTATTTATTTATTTTTATTTATTTGTTTGTTTAACAGAGAGAGCATAAATGGGGAGCGGCAGGCAGAGGGAGAAGGAGAAGCAGGCCTCAGCAGGGAGCCTGATGCCGGGCTCCATCCCAGGATCCGGGGATCATGACCTAAGCTGAAAAGCTGAAGGCGGATGCTTAACCGACTGAGCCACCCAGGTGTCCCAAAAGAGTCAAAATAATTTGAATTTCCCTTTAGTAAATACATGACACAACACTATTAGTAGTGAACAATATAAAATCAAAGACTCCTTGGTTTGGAATCAGCATTTGCAATAAGTGCTTTGGATTTAACTCCTCAGAGTTGATCATCACTCCCAGGCACCCCTGATCTGCATTTTTTAAAAAGATTTATTTATTTAGTGGAAAGGGAGCATGGAGGGGAGGGGTGGAGGGAGAGGGAGAAACAGGCTCCCTGCTGAGCTGGTGCTGGGCTTGATCCCAGGATCTGGGATTAGGACCTGAGCCAGAGCCAGACAGATGCTTAACCGAGTAAGCCACCCAGGCACTCCAAGTTGTAAGCATTCTTTATATATTTGAACACTAGATTATTTTTTTAAAAAAAAAGATTGATTATTTATTTATTTATTTATTTATTTATTTATTTATTTATTTATTTATTTATATAACAGAGAAACACAGCTAGAGAAGGAACACAAGCAAGGGAAGTGCTTAAAGTCCTCCACAGAGCTCCACTTCTGCCCTGGGAGAGAGAGGTAGGCACATGATCAGGCCTAGCTGGTCCCAGGATCCTATTTCCTTGTCCTAAGTGGTTAGTTCAGGGATGGTTGTGGGATCCAAGCTTGGTCAAAGTACTTGACATAGAGATAACCAGGAGTTGTTTGCTTAGGAGGGAGTGAGGGCAGAGAGACAAGCAGGGGTGAGAATGAGAGAAGAGAAGGGGAGGAGAAGGGGGAGAGCAAGAGAGAAACCATCCTGTTGATACTGTGTGAGTCCGTAGAAGTGTTGAGCCTGTATTTTCTAATTACAACAAAAAACCCCTGAAGCCTCTTTTCTCTTAAACTTGTATGACTTTGGTTCCTGTCACACACAACAAAAATATCCTGATATATATAGTATATGATGGATATGTGTATCCATCATTTGGGTAAATAAAAGAAATTTAGAGAGATAGTCACTTGCTCATTAGCACCCTCACAGCCATGTAGGACCTGATGCAGTGGAAGTCTGATGCCCAGGAAAGAGAAATGACTGAAATCCAGAGAGCTGGGGATCGAGCAGGAACAGGACCCTAAGTGTGGTTAGTGTAAGAGGTCTGCAGTGGAAGGCTGTATTCAGGCCCAGGAGTGGAAAGGAGGCTGAAAGTCATGGGGTGGCAGAGGCCTGTGTGTGTGCAGAGGCAGAAGCCCAGAGGTCTTACTGGACCAGGAGGTACTCTGGCTGCTATCCCACATCAGCATTTAGCCTCCTGTTTTTTTTGTCTCTCAGTGAAACATCTTTTTTAGGGGCATCTGGGTGGCTCAGGTCATGATCCCAGGGTTCTGGGATCGAGCTCTACATCAGGCTCCTTTTGCTCTGCAGGGAGCCTTCTGCTTCCTCTCTCTCTGCTGCTCCCTCTGCTTGTGGTCTCTCTCTCTCACTCTGTCAAAAATCTAATAAAACAGAACAGTCAACAGTTACTTGGCGCATAGTTATTTTTTATTTATTTATTTTTAAAGATTTTATTTATTTGACAGAGAGAAACACAGCTAGAGAGGGAACACAAGCAGGGGGAGTGAGAGGGAGAAGCAGGCTTCCCGCCAAGCAGGGAGCCCGATGCAGGGCTCGATCCTGGGTCTCTGGGATCATGACCTGAGCCAAAGGCAGTTGCTTAACCAACTGAACCACCCAGGCGCCGCTTGGCACATAGTTATTGATCATTCATTGATACAAAAAAACTTAGTAGCAAGAAAAACCGTTGCTATGTTAGAAGAGGAAAATGTCAGCAAGGTTAGGTGATGATAGGCTCAAGTTGTTGGGTCATAAACTGGCTTCCACTTTCCGGAGTTGTTATGAGGGTTTCTGGGAGGGTCAGTGGGCAAGGCTGTGGGTGAGTCCTGGGAAACAACCTCACCAGTCACTTGCAGGGTGTGGGCAAAGTCCTGGACATCTGGCAGATACACGTTTGAGGGGATGAACTGCTCTGTGTTTTCTGCTTCACATTCAGTGTGGCCAGTGTCTGACTCTCAGGACCCTCAAAGCAGAATCCTTCTGTAGAGATGAATGTGTGTCAGCAGCTGATCAAGCCCAGGGTGTGGAGGGGAGAGTGGGAGCTTTCCTAACACAGGGTCCAGACATTCTAGTGCAAGGAAGAACTGGGCCAGACTTAATGGGCCTTGTTGAGATCAATAGGTAATATAAAGACAGAAGGCATAGTGCAAGTGGCAAAAGGTGGAGAGGAGCAAAGTATAGATAACCCACACAGCTTCCAAACCATCTTTTACTTTCTTCATCATGTCAGTTTTAATACCACCGAAGGCATTGTCTTTGCTGTTCTTTCTGACCAGAATATTCTTCCCTAGGTGTTTTCTGTAGCTGGCTTGTGTTCATACTTAAATACAGCCCAAATGTCACCTCTAAGACAGCTTCCCTAAAGGAGTCTTGTCTACACTTTTATGATACCATCCTATTTATTTTTCTGTGGTAGAACCCCAGGGATTTTTCTTGTTTGTTTGGTGTCCTGTCCCTCTCCATTAGGTTGTAGAGACTGTTTCACTCATTGTGGTGTCCCCAGCATCTCGACAGTGCCTAGCACACAGTTGGTGCTCAGTAAATAATGATTAGTTAATTGAATGAAATGCTTAGGGACAATTAAACAGAACAAATAATTAAATAGGTGCCATCTTGATTTGCATGAAGGTTATGAGCTTTCTGGACAGGAGCATGAATTCTGTGCACTGCCAGGGCACAGACACACATAGTCATATCCAGGGACCTGGAGAGTGCTCATAAAAGCCACGTATTTGGAGGGACAGCAGGTCTCTTGACAGGAGATCCACAATGTCAGGAGTTCTAGGCTGATTTATGAGATAAGACAAGCAGCATTTTGAACCAGGCAGTGTGATATTGGGGGGTGAGGGCGGATGTCACTCTAGCTTTTAAAAGCTTTTGGATCCTAGATGAAGTCAAAATTATTGCTTGAAGCAGCTGGGGTAATGACCCTGCCTGTGGGAGAGTGGCTGAGAAGCAGTGTTGTTGTCAGGGAGCTACAGGTGGCATTTGGCTGCTTATACCGAGACAGATGGCTCCTATGTTGTGAAATCAGAGCAGTGCCCATGAGTTTCTACCAACTGTTAGGAAGTACTCCTTCCTCCTATCTCTCAGGGAAGCTCAGTGGTTTGGGAATGGGAATGTTGAATAAGTCTGAAAACAACAAATAATATTTTCACTCTAGCCTAGTGTTACAGGTTGAAGAGCGTGACCATATTTGGAAATAGGGTTGTTATAGATGTGATTACTTAAGATAACAGTCATACTGGAGTAGGGTGGGTCGTTACAAGGAGGACACTGTGTGATGGAGACAGATTGGAGTTACACGGCTGCAACCACTGAAGAGCCCCCGGAAGTGGGGCAGAGGCAAGGAAGGATCCCCCTGCAGCTGTCAGACGGAGCATTCTGGGCCCTGCCAACACCTTCATTTCAGACTTCTGACTTTTGTAACTGTAAGACAATAAATTTCTGTTGTTCTAAGCCGTCCTGTTTGTGGTACTTTCTTATGGTGGCCCTGGTAAACTACTACACAAAGGCAATAAACAAAAAGTAGGTTGAAAACCCTGGTTTAAAAAAAAAAAAAGAAAACCCTGGTTTTTTGCACAACTGTATGGAGTGAATCTGACAAGAGTCAGAGCATCTTCAGTTGACAGAATGTGAGTCAGTGCAATGTAGGGTGGTCCTCACTTGTTCCATCCACTCGTGTATACATAGCTTTCACTACCTTTTTATTTTTAATTATTTCAAGGCTTTATTTATCTTAGAGAGCGTGCGAGCATGTGCAGGGAAGGAGCAGAAGGAAAGAGAATCTGAAGCAGACTCCGCACTCTGCAGAGCCTGACATGGGGCTTGATCCCACGACCCTGAGATCATGACCTGAGCTGAAGCCAAGAAGTGCTCAACCGTGGGGCGCCTGGGTGGCTCAGTTGGTTAAGCAATTGCCTTCGGCTCAGGTCATGATCCCGGAGACCCGGGATCGAGCCCCACATCAGGCTCCCTGCTTGGTGGAAGGCCTGCTTCTCCCTCTCTCACTCCCCCTGCTTGTGTTCCCTCTCTGGCTGTGTTTCTCTCTGTCAAATAAATAAAATCTTAAAAAAAAAAAAAAAGCACTCAACTGACCATGCCACCCAGCTGCCCTTCTGCACCTTTTTTTTAAAAAATTTAACTTTTTGGGGCACCTGGGTGTCCCAGTTGGTTAAGCCACTGCCTTCAGCTCAGGTCATGATCCTGGAGTCCCGGGATAGAGTCCTGTATTGGGATCCTAGGTCTGCGGGGAGTCTGCTTCTTCCTCTGACCTTCTCCCCTCTCATGCTCTCTCTCTCTCTCTCTGTTTCTCAAATAAATAAATATTTAACTTTTTATTTTGAGATAATTGTAGATTCATATGTAGTTTTAGAAGGTAACATGCATACTATGTACCCTTTCCCAGTTTACCCCAGTAGTATAAGTGAGGTATGTGTGTATGGTGAGTACAGTTTCATAACCAGGATTTTGACATAACCAAGATCTGTATGTCCCTGTAAGGATCATCATCATCATCATCATCCCTTTTTATTTCAAAAGATTTTATTCATTTATCAGAGCTAGAGAGTAGGCATGAGCCTGGGTGAGGGGAAGATGGAGAGAGAGAGAAACAGACTCCCGCTGAACAGGGAGCCCAGTGTGGAGCTCAATCCCAGGATCTCTGGATTATGACCTGAGCCGAAGGCAGACATTTAAGTGACTGAGCCACCCAGGCACCCCTGCAAGGATCTTACTTTTTCATAACCACATCTACTTTTCCTCCAGCTCCTACCCTCTTCTTAACTCTTGGCAACCATTGATCTCCATTTTTCTAACTTTGTCATTTCAAGAACTTTACATAAATGGAATAATATAGTATGTAATTGGGGATTGTTTTCTTTCTTCTTTTTTTTTTTGGTCCAGTATACTTCCCTGGAGCTTTCATCTAAATTGTTGCCTGTATCCATGGCTTGTTCCTTTTTATTTTAATTCTGTTTGTATGACCTTGAATCAAAGTATGGACAAATCCATGACATTTCTGGTTATTCTTAAGTCACAGAACACTTTCAATTTTGTACATAAGATACTCAGTCTGATGAAAGAGGCAAAGCTCTAAACTTGATAGAAAATGAACAATTCTCCCCTCCCCACAATCCCCAGTCTAGGCCCATTGCCTAGGAGAAGCTTGAAGTTGGGGAAGAGAGAGTCTGGTTGGCTTCCTTTCTGATTTTGAGGTGCTGACCAAGGTCCTTGGCCTTCCGGGATTGGTGCTGAGGTGGGGCTTGGTGGTGCAGGGATGGAGGGACAGAAAAGGCCATAAAGACTGATCCTGGTATAAGTGGCTTCTCACTGGACTGTCACCGGTCCCCTGATGGTGGTGATGCCCTCCCACATTCTTGGTTGGTAATATACTCTGTTCTCACTCCATTGAATGCTGCTGGACCTCTAGCTTCTCTCTTTTGAGGACCTTTTGCCCCTGCAGATGACTCTTTTGGACAAGCCTCAACAAGACCCCATGCCATTGCTCTTACTCCTTGGACCATACCTAGTACAAGGGAACACACACATCCTTGGCCCTGATGAATTCTGGGATTGCAGGCTGCTCCCCTATCGCCTCCTTGAGCAGTTCATTAGCCCATCTCTGGCCCTTTAAGTTCTCAGGATTCATTTCATTTCACTGTAAACCCCGGTTGTGAGGACACACATTAAGCTGTCTGCATGGGCTTATTGAAGCCTCCTTTCTTACTAGGCTTGGGGAGAAATCAGCACCCCCTCTTTCTCTTCTGGGTGGGTAGGACTTGGTGCCCACCCACAACTTTGTGTTTATTCCTGTGTCCCCTCCAGGCGAGTAGAGGTTCAGCTATTCTAAGTATTTAACCATAACTTCGAAAAATACCCATCTTTTTAAAAAAAAATATTTATTCATGAGAAGCAGAGACAGGGAGGCCGAGGTAGAGGGATAAGCAGCTTCCCATAGAGCAGGGAGCCTTATGTGGGACTCCATCATAGGACCCGGGGATCATGATCAGAGCCTAAGGCAGATGCTTAACCAACTGAGCCACCCATGTGCCCCCGAACATAAGCATCTTGAGCTGGCACTTTACTTTGGTATGTATGGTATCTTGATGCCTTGGTAAAATTTTCCAATCCTAATGACTAAATATGTTCACTTAGAAATACTTTTTTCCTGCTTAAAATTTATGAAGGAGTTTTGTTCAAATTTTCCACATAACCTCTTTGGCTAATGCAGCTGTTTTTGTTGGACACATTTTGGAAGTACCTCATCAAGTTGTTTTTTTTTTTTTTAAGATTTTATTTACTTGACAGAGAGTTCATAATGGCAGAGAGGCAGGCAGAGATAGCGCAGAGGAAACAGGCTCCCTGCCGAGCAAGGAGCCCAACACAGGCCTTGATCCCAGGACCCTGAGATCATGACCTGAGCCGAAGGCAGAGGCCTCAACCCACTGAGCCACCCAGGCGTTCCCTCTTCAAGTTTTTCGTAGCCCCTCATCATTACTTCTAACCTCTATGAATGAGACACTGCCATTTTTTTTTTTTTTTTTTTTTTTAGGTTCATGCTTAATCTGGTGGCTGAAATTTCATGGAAGCCACAAGTAACTATTCTGGTTTCTTTAGAGCTGGAATGAAGAATGAATAGTGGTGGCTTCTTTTTTGCTTACTCATATCAGATGCCCTTTATAGGAAGCCCAAAGTAACACTGAGGTAATGTCAGGTTATTGTGCCTTCTCCAAGCAAAATTCCAAATAGAATAATTTATTCCTTTTTCCAAATAAAGTTATTGAAGGAGTGCCTTGTATTAAGAGTGATTTTTGTGTTTTTGAGCAGGAATGTTTGAGGACACCTCTGCATTGTGTTAGCAGGTATGAGATATTTACTGCCTGGTTGTCTGGGCATCCCTGTGTGTGCTCATTTGCACCTTTAATTACAGCTACATTTTGTTGGGGCTTCCTGTGCAGTTTCTTAGGACAAGAAACACTTCCAGCGGCTGCTAAATGGAAAGGAAAAAATAACTCTCTGAAGTCTACCGAAGTGTCAATTTAATTTCCAGGAACACAGAGTTCAAGTAAGACTCAAGCTGAGACAAAATAATCAAATTTTGGTTTTCAGACCTCCTCACTGATTGATGAGAATAGCACCTTTTGTATTTGTCCTGTTGTTTCTGTGGCCTTCTCCCAAGGCTGCAAATCTTCAGCAGCAATGAGTCTACAAATTACCAGAAGCCCTAAAATGAAGCCCATGTGAAGGTCAGGATTAGGGACCAGAGAGTTAACTGCCTGTTTCTCTGTGGGATGCTGTTATTGTTAAGAATATGTGGGACTTAAAAAAAAAAAAAAGAAAAGAGTACATAGGACTTTTCTCTAAAGAGCACCCCATCATTTTTCTTGTTAGTACTTGTCAGTGGGCTCTAGCTGATGAGGATCACACCAGGTGCTTAGGAAGGGTGGATTCTAGCCTGGCCCTGCTGTTGAGTGGTGGGTTTACTATTGGTGAATCACCTTGCCACTTTGTGATTGTTATCCTGATGCAGAGATTCTTTTTTGTTGTTAAAGATAGCGAATGCCTGCAAGAGTGCAAGAGGGAAGGGAGAGGGACAGGCAGACTCTACACTGAGTGCAGAGCCCAATGTGGAGTTCAATCTCAAGAGCCTGAGATCATGACCTGAGCTGAAGCCAAGAGTCCAGGGCTTAACTGACTAAGCCCCCAGGTGCCTTGACCGGCAGAGATTCTTAAACCTAGTGTGCATAAAAATCAATAGTTAAAAGTGCAGATTCCTGAATTCCAACATCAGGAGATTTCCTTTTGGTGGATTTGACATGGACTCTTAGAATCTGTTTATGTGTACACACACACACACATTTAAGATGTCATTTATTTGAGAGTGTGTGTGCGGACACAAACAGGGAGGGGCAGAGGGAGAAGTAGTCTGCCTCTGAACAGTGAGTGTAGTGCAGACCTCAGTCCTGATCATGACCTGAGCTGATGGCAGACGCTTAACCGATTGAGCCATCAGGTGCTCTGGAGTCTGTATGTTTAACACTTTCTTGTGATTTTGGTGCAGGCGCTTCATGCTTTCACATTGATCTAAGGGGTGGCCTTGGCCAACTTTTTAGTCTGTGGAGAAGATAGGTGGTGGTCATGTGCTCTCCCAGGTTATAGCCCTGGGTGTCAAGCAATGAGGGCAGATGTCAAGAGAATGGAAGGGAGAAGACTAGTTCTTTAAGGTAAGTGCTCTCTTCATTAGAACATCTCCACCTCCTACTCTTAGGGGAGTAATAGCATTACCTTCAGAATTATTCTTGCGAAAAGAGTTGTTGGGATTGGGTGGAAGTAGGGATTTAATTTGGGGAATATTGGTACCGGATCTACCTATCTTTTTTTTTTTTTAAAGATTTTATTTATTTATTTGACAGAGAGAAATACAGTGAGAGAGGGAACACAAGCAGAGGGAGTGAGAGAGGGAGAAGCAGGCCCCCTGCCGAGCAGGGAGCCCGAATTCGGGGCTCGATCCCGGGTCTCCGGGATCATGACCTGAGCTGAAGGCAGTCGCTTAACCAACTGAGCCACCCAGGCACCCCTCTACCTATCTTTTATTTTTATTTATTTGTTTATTTATTTTTTATCTACCTATCTTTTAATAGCTAGTATTGTTTAAGGGCTGAATGTAACTCTGATTATGAATAGACCAAGCCTTTTCTCAAACTGACCTCAAAGTTTTATGAATGAGATCATCTCATTTCCTAATTCTTTCCCTGCCTACTGTTTCCATCTCAATATCCTATAGGTAATAACTAAATTTTTTTTCAAGATTTTATTTATTTATTTATCAGAGAGAAACCCAGCTAGAGAGGGAACACAAGCAGGGGGAGTGAGAGAGGGAGAAGCAGGCTTTCTGCTGAGCACGGAGCCCGATGTGGGGCTCAATCCTGGGTCTCCGGGATCATGACTTCAGCTGAAGGGAGTCCCTTAACCAACTGAGTCACCCAGGCGCCCCAATAACTAAATTAAAAAAAAAATTTTAAAAAGATGTTATTTATTAGAGAGCACAAGCAGGGGGAGGGGCAGAGGGAGAAGCAGGCTCCCACTGAGCAGGGAACCCTAGGTAGGGCTCTATCCCAGGACCCTGGGATCATGACGTGAGCCGACAGCAGATGTTTAACCAAGTAAGCCATGCAGGCGCCCCTCTATGCAGAATTTAGAACATTTTTTCAAAATTTTTATTGATACTGGAATTAAAAATTTAGGCAATATACACAGTCTCTGTTTGACTCCTTATATACCACCCCTAGCGTCTTGGGCTCCTTTTGCCTTCAGCCTTTTAGGTCCACCGTCTTTTTGGGACTTCTTGATATGTGCCACCAGTCTGGATTTCCCAGTGTCTCTGAGATGTTTTAAGCCTAAGTGTGTCCTCCAAATACCCAGTATATATGTAGCAATAATCCCAAACTAGGAAACTAAGTCTTTATGAAAAAGAGCCACAAGCAGTGTGGATATGGAAACACAGTGTAGTTAAATGTCATTTTGGCTTGGCACAAAGAACAGAGGGCAAGTGAGTGATCAGAAAGCCCAGTTAAGGGCTAGTTGGCTTTGGGGAGAATTGTGACTACTTTAGCATACAAATCTCTTTGTTTTAGAATATGAGCAACAAGGGAGCAGGTGGGCAGCCTCATCCAAATTCTTAAAAACAGTATTGAATGGTACAGGGAGAGAAGGTTGGAGTTTTTGTTATTAGTGATCTGGTAATTGAGGTTAATTTAATTTACTAGTCAGAACTCTTTTGGAATAATTGTTAAACTAAATTAGCTAGAATTTTCACCCAGGTCATTGTTTCTTTATCTTGTTTCCAAAAACATTTGGAGATAGCCTATGGGATATTTAACCATGTTTAACCAAGTAAGCCATGCAGGCGCCTATGGGATATTTTACTGAAAGTCAGATATATTATGCCTACTACATCTCCTAGGCTTGCTGATAAAAGAGAATGAGGGCAGGCGCCTGGGTGGCTCAGTGGGTTAAAGCCTCTACCTTCCACTCAGGTCATGATCTCAGGGTCCTGGGACTGAGGTCCGCATTGGGCTCTCTGCTCCGCAGGGAGTCTGCTTCCTCCTCTCTCTGCCTGCCTCCCTGCCTACTGTGATCTCTCTCTGTGCCAAATCAATAAATAAAATCTTTAAAAACAAAATAAGGGCAACTTGACATGAATTCATCTTCTTTTTTTTTTTTTTTAAATACTTTGTTTTAGTTTTTCAGTGTTCCAAGATTCATTGTTAGGCCCCACACC
The DNA here is from genome assembly GCA_004023965.1 of Spilogale gracilis. NCBI lineage: Eukaryota > Metazoa > Chordata > Mammalia > Carnivora > Mephitidae > Spilogale > Spilogale gracilis. The sequence goes on from PITA01006668.1 coordinate 17,884, forward strand.
CAGTGCTCCATGCAGTATGTGCCCTCAATACCCACCACCAGGCTCACCCATCCCCCCACCCCGACATGACTTATTCTTAATGCCCCCGTGCTGGCTCCTAGTGATTACCTCTGGCCTTCCTGTCAATAGTTAACTCTAGTGTCAGGTTGACCAATATGAATTTTGCTGTATTTTTCTTCTTCCTCTTTTCTGTGTCTCACCATTCTTCTTGTTCCTTTCCTATTCTACATAATTCCTTAAAGTTCTCCAGAGTTGGTCCAGAATGTGCTTCTCACATTTCAGTGTGTAAGTGAATCTGTGGGGGGTCTTGTTACAATGCAGGTTTTGATTCAGTAGGTCTGGCGTGGGGCCCAAGATTCTGTATTTCTTTCTTTCTTTCTTTTTTTTTTTTTTTAAGATTTCACTTATTTATTTTAAAAATATTTTATTTATTTATTTGGGAGAGAGAGAGAGAGTGAGAGAGAGCATGAGAGGGGAGAAGGTCAGAGGGAGAAGCAGACTCCCTGAGGAGCTGGGAGCTCGATGTGGAACTTGATCCCGGGACTCCAGGTTCTTGACCTGAGCCAAAGGCAGTGGCCCAGCCAACTGAGCCACCCAGGCGCCTGTTATTTATTTTTTTTATTTGTTGTTGTCAGGGGCTGGGGAGAGAGAGAACACAAGCAGGGGGAGAAGCAGGCGCCCTGTTCAGCAGTCCCTGATATGGGACTTGATCCCAGAACCACAGGATCATGACCTGGGTTGAGGGCAGATGCTTAACAGACCCAGCCATCCAGTCATCCCAGATTCTGCATTTCTAACAAATTGCTAGATGATTTTGATCCTCAGGCTATTCACATTGGGAAGCTTGGAACTAGAAGACTTGGTGTTCTAGGTAAGAGTTCTAGATTTTAGTGCTCCTCAAGAGCAGGAAGGAGTTATCTGGTGGAGGTTTCTTATGTCTGCAGGTACAAACTCATCAGCATCTGTATCCTCCCAATAGTTACCTTCCTCATCTTCCTTTATCTTCAATGTCTCTTGCTTCCAATGGCTCCTTGGCTGCCTCCTATTTGCATTTCTTGCCCTATAGTGCCTTTCTTCCTTCTTCAGTTCACAGTCAGGCTTCTTGGGAGAATAGTCTTAAATTTCATTCTTCCATTTTATCCTCTGCGGATTATTCCTCAGTCAACAACTCTGATCATGTCACTGTCTCCTTTGGAACCCTTTCCTAGCTCGCTGACATTCCACAACTGGCTCCTTTTTGCCTCTCCAGCTCACTCATCTTACACTCCAGACATTCCAGTCTACTTGTGATTCCCAGGCTACGTTATTCTGTTTCCAGTCTCCTTGCCTTAGCTTTTATTATTCCTTACTCCATCAAAGTTCTTCCTGGTGTTAATACCTGGCTAATTTTCTCTCATTCTTCAGATATGCCTTTCACTTTCTCTTACCTTTGAAACTTAAGATAATATCTCTATATTACTTGTACGATTCAAGAATGATTGAAATGAGGGTTACTGGTGCTTCCCCTCTTTAAGCTGCAGCTGTAACTGTGGAATTACTGGAAGGAGATGTTATCTTGACATGATGATGGTCAGTTGTATTGAAGGATTTTAAGGATACAAAGTCACTTGGTAAAGTCACCACAAGTCTTATTTATTTATTTTTAAGTAGGCTCCCCGCCCAGCATGGAACGCAATGTGGGGTGCAGTTGGACACTTAAGTGACTGAGCCATCCCACCGTAAATCTTACTTTTTAAAAAGGGAGTACTTAATTACCACTCTGTTAACGAAGAGGGAAATATATTTTTAATTAGTTTATCATTGTGTGAATTAGTCTAGCGACCTATACAATATTCAGTGACATAGCATAGGAATGAAGCAATAAAGTAAAAATGATTAAGTTTTATCTGATGAGAATATTTCGCTATTGTGATCTGCAGAGGCAGTGTGAATGGTAAGGTTTTCAGATGACAATTCAGAACTTTGACATTTTGTATTGGCCCGCACTTGGGAGCAGGACGACAGGGTCACTTGCTGGCTTCGAGGGTGGCTTTTCACAAATCACTAAACTAGTTGGGGTTTCTTGACAGTAACTGGGCATAGAGATAGAGAGCTGCCTGAAAAGATGAAAACGCTGAGGACTTGATGGATTATTAGCTGGTTGTTCAAACCAGAGGCTTAGGACTTCAAATAAGTCCGAAGGAAACTAGGTTCTCGCCAGATAAAAATTTTTAATAAAATTTTAAAGTACTTCCCTTAGCTATGGTCATGATCTCTCAGGCAACAAATGCAATTTGCCACCAGATGTGTCGTTGCTATGACACTTGCAGATATGAGAAGGGATGGTGAAAGGTGGAGATTGAAGTGCTAATAGATTTGAAACTGTATTTGCAAAATGATCTTAATGTGTGTGTTTCAGAGATGTCTTAATCCTTGGTGCATAATAGGTATTCTATAAATGTGTATGGAACAAATATAAAATATGTGAAATATTTCAAATTAAGTGAAGGAAATAACCTTTGCTTTTCTTAAGGAATTGTTCTTTATAGTATGGTTTTGTGCCTGCTGGATCACATTGTGTTCTAGATTTCTGTGACTGTAGAGAAAAGCATGCAAAAGAGAATAAGAATTGTCAGCTTCATTAAGGATATAACATGTACTGATATAATTTCCTTTTCCCCAGGGATGTGAAACTGTTGATGAATTTCTTTCTAGTTGAGATGCTTGAGTGGGAGCTCTGGTCTCTATTCTTTTCACTGATTTCCTGGCCTCACTTTGTGTTGCCTTTCAGCATAATACATTTATTCAAACCAAACTGTGTGTCTGATGGGTTGCACCAAAAAACCCAAGAACCCACAGCCAGAGCTAGAGGCAATATTTTAAATTATGAAAGCTCATAGTCATAATAGTCTTTTGTGCAATAGTACTTGGCCATGCCAAACCTGTTTCTCTTTTGAGAATGATGTTCCCGGCATATAAATAGGACTTCAGGTAAGATTAGTATTGGGTAGTGGGTCACAGGGCTCTACTAGAATCAGATAGTTCTGAGTTTAAGTCCCGGTTTAGCCACTTGCTAGCATTTTGTCCTTGGGCTAGCTTTTATTATTTTTTTTCAAAGATTTTATTTATTTATTTATTTATCTATTTATTTACTTTCTTTACTTAACTTTACTTACTTTACTTACTTACCAGAGAGAGAGCATGAGAGCACAAGCAGGGGGAGCAGCAAGCAGAGGGAGAAGCAGGCTCCCTGCTGAGCAAGGAGCCTGATGTGGGACTTCATCCTAGGACCCTGGGATCATGACCTGAGCCGAAGTCAGAAGCTTAACTGACTGAGCCATCTAGGTGTTCCTAAAGATTTTATGTATTTATTTGACAGAGAGGGAGAGAGCATGAACCAGAGGGAAAAGGCAGAGGGAGAGGGAGAAGCAGAATCCTCGCTGAGCAGGGAGCCCGATGTGGGGCTCGATCCAGGAACCCTGTGATCATGACCTAAGCTGAAGGCAGACACTTAACCATACAGGTGCCCCAAGCTTTTATTATTATTATTATTATTATTTTTTTTTTTTTTAGCTAAAGATTTTATTTTACTTATTTGAGAGTGAGAGAGGGAACACAAGCAGGGGGAGTGAGAGAGGGAGGAGAAGCAGGCTTCCCACCAAGCAGGGAGCACCATGTGGGGCTCCATCCCAGGACCCTGGGATTATGACCTGAGTGCTGAAGGCAGACATTTAATGACTGAGCCCCCCAGGTGCCCCAGCTTTTATTATTTTAAATTGTTTTTTTTTAAGATTTTATTTATTTATTTGACAGAGAGAAACACAGCGAGAGAGGGAACACAAGCAGAGGGACTGAGAGAGGGAGAAGCAGGCTTCCCGCCAAGCAGGGAGCCCGATGTGGGGCTCGATCCTGTGTCTCCAGGATCATGACCTGAGCTGAAGGCAGTCGCTTAACCAACTGAGCCACCCAGGCGCCCCTTAAATTGTTTTTTAATTAATTATTTTTAAAATATTTTTTTCTCATTTTAAAATAGTACAGAATTTTGAAAGCATAGAAAGTAATGAAGAAAGAATGCATATTCATATAACATATGAGCATTTTCTTATATAATTTTAAACATTCTTTGAAAGCACCATTTCTTTTTTTTTAAAATATTTTATTTATTTATTTGACAGAGAGAGATCACAAGTAGGCAGAGAGGCAGGCAGAGAGAGGGGAGGAAGCAGGCTCCCTGCTAAGCAGAGAGCCTGATTCCGCCTCTAACCCAGGACCTTGAGAGCATGACCTGAGCCAAGGCAGAGACTTTAACCCACTGAGCCACCCAGGCGCTCTGAAAGCACCATTTCTTAAATAGTATTTGATTATGCAGTCATTTAATCATTCTTATATTTTTGGACATTTATGGTGTTTTTTGGTTAAGCCATGGTAAATAGTGCTGATATCTTTTAATTAGAAAAAAAATCTTTGTGCTATTTTCTTTTTCCATGGGTTAGTTTCTTAGGGTGTTCTAGAGCTCTATATTTATTTACTTATTTATTCATTCCTTCATTTATTATTTATTTATTTATTTTTAAAGATTTTATTTATTTATTTGACAGAGCAGCACAGCTAGAGAGGGAACACAAGCAGGGGGAGTGAGAGAGGGAGAAGCAGGCTTCCCTTGGAGCAGAAAGCCCGATGTGGGGCTGGATTCTGGGTCTCCAGGACCATGACCTGAGCCAAAGGCAGACACCCAACGACTGAGCCACCCAGGCGCCCCTAAAAGATTTATTTTAGAGGGAAAGCCTGAGTGGAGGAGGGGCAGAAGGAGAGGGAGAGAATCTCAGAGTCCCTGCTGAGCACTGAGCCAGATGTAGGCTGATCCCATGACCCTGTGAGCCTGACCTGAGCCAAAACCAAGAGTCAGACACTTAAATCAGTGAGCTACCCAGGTGTCCCTTTTCTGTGCGTGCTTCAGTAGGCTCAAACGAGAAGGGGGGAGGGGCAGTAGGAGGGCGGAGGGACAGTAGGAGAAGCCCACTCCAGGCTGAGCAGGCAGCCCCGTCCCAGGCTCCACCCTAGGGTCCCAGGATTAGGACCTGAGCCTAAGGCAACTGCTTAACTGAGCCGCCCAGGTGGCCCTGTTTGTACCTTTTTTTTTTTTTTTTTTTTTAAGATTTTATTTATTTGAAAAAAAAAAAAAAAGATTTTATTTATTTGACGGAGAGAAACACAGGCAAAGAGGGAACACAAGCAGGGGGGAGGACTGAGACGGGGAGAAGAAGCAGGCCTCCCGCCAAGCAGGGAGCCCGATGCAGGACTCGACCCTGGGTCTCGGGACCATGACCTGAGCTGAAGGCAGTCGCTCACCTCACTGAGCCACCCAGGTGCCTCTCTCTCTTGATTTTAATGTAGTGTCAAAGCTTGTAGTTGATGACTATGTGAATTTAATGTGTGTTTCAGTTATGTTGGCTGATGAGATAAACAAGAGAGAGAGCGATCAATATCTTGGTACCCCAAATTGTCAGTGTAATGAATGTAATTTGAGGAGGGTGAGCCACCTCTAAAGAAGGCACAACATGGTAATTTTAATAAATGAATCAGGGAATAATGAAACCTCATGTCTCATGTTTTCCACTTCCACACTGCTACTGCACAGAGCAGGGCTGCATTGGTTTCTTAGGGCTGCTGTCACAGATTACCATAAACAGAGGGTTTTAAAATAAGAGATATTCCATTTCTCACAGTTAAGGATGCCAGATGTCTATAATCAAGGTGTTGGTGGGGTTGGTTCCTCCTGGAGGCCCTGAGAGGCACCTGGTCCACCCCTCTCTCCTTCCTCCTGATGGCTCCCACATCCTTGGGATTTCTTGGTTTATAGCAGCATTACTGCGGTTTCTGTCTCTGTCTTCTAGGGCTTTCTTCCTTGTGTCTCTTCTGTTTGTGCGTCTGCACCTAAAAACAGTAGTCATTGGATTTGAGGCCCCACTCTAATCCAGTGTGGCCTTATCTTACCTTGATGACACCTGCAAAGATCCTGTTTGTAAATAAGGTCACATCCATTGCCAGAAAGATCTGGGGTTAGAACTTGAACACATCTTTTTAGGGGGACATGGTTTAACCCACTACAGTGGCAAATTACAAGTTCAAATAGAAACTCACCATCTCTCCTTCATCCCCATACTCTAATCACAACTTTGTCAGGTTGTTTTACTGAACTAACTGGTTTCCCCTTGCCTATTGGATTTGTTTTAACTTTTCTGCTTGACTCTACCCTACTTATTCAAGGTAATATTTTACTGTAGGAAACTAGACTCTTTGACCTTCTCTTATAACCTTAATTCTCCTCTCTGTGCTGTTACATGGAAGGCTTTCTCTGTCTTCATCTAGGTAAATCTCTCTCTCTCTCTCTCAAGAAATGGAGGGAGGAGGAGGCAGAGGGAGAGAGAATCTTAAACAGGCTTCATACCCTCTGCAGAGCCCAGTTCCGGACTGAGTCTCACAACCCTGAGATAATGACCTGAGCCAAAATCAAGGGCAGGGAGTGTGCCTTTTACTTCCATTTTTTTTCTTGTGGCACTTAGCCCATTGGTAGTATGTAGTATGTGCTCAATAGACATTCTGATTAACTAGTTACAGACTCTGGACTGGAAAGAAAACCAAATAATGGTTTTATGTGCTTGAATCCCAAAATTCAAGTTGCTTGAGAATCAGTCTCTCTTGATAGTTTAAATGATTTAGGTTGACTCTTGTTTTCTCTTTGATTTAAAACTTCTACCTCATACTGTATTTTAATTTCATTCTGGTGCTATAGCCTTTTTTTTTTTTTTTTAAGATTTTACTTATTTATTTGACAGAATGAAACACAGCGAGAGAGGGAACACAAGCAGGGGAAGTGAGAGAGGGAGAAGCACGGTGATATGGGGCTTGAACCCGAGACTCTGGGATCATGATCTTAGCTGAAGGCAGCTGCTTAATGACTGAGACACCCAGGCGCCCCTGCGGTATAGCTTATTTTGACTTAAAAATAGCTTAAGGAGATGCTCCTGGCATACCAGTCTGTGAGAAGATTTTGTTATTTATTGTCAATATCGGGTTCAGGGTTTAGAAGATAATTTTTTATCAGTGGTGTAATTTCTGAACATGTAAAACCAGCTTTGTAGTTTTGTTTTCTCATTATCATCATTGTTACATAGCAGGGGAAGATTTAAAAGATTTTCTAATCTAGCCTTCTACCTCTTCAGAAAGGAGAAGGCCTATATGGCAGCATTGACTGCTTCCTTTCCCTTGGGTTCTATCTTATTCCAGCAAACTCCATAGTTGTAAACCTGAAGGGACATATATGCCAGATACAATCTGGGTCCCCTAAAGAGGTGCGGTCAAGCCCATCCATGGTCTGTTGGACCTTTCAACTCAAATTCGGGTTTTTTACCATTAACAAGCCCAGAGCCATTAAGTGGGTCATGAGCAGATTTATGTTTCTGTTTTTCATGGCAAAAGAGTGAGAGTAGAGAACTGTAAACTGCAGTCACAGAGTGTATCATTCCATACTGCTTCACTCCAATGAGTTCTATGCTTAGCATTTGTATAGGCTCTCAAGGAGCTGGGGGTCCTTTCCCCAGCCTTTTACTCGTGTTGTCAGATTTTGTCTTAGATCAGTTAACTTTCATTAACTGTAACCTTCTGCAAATGGGGACTGTATCACAGAGAAGCCCCTTTGGTTTCAGTGAGGTTTCTTCTCCATAGAGACCTGTAAAAACCCCATCATCAGAGACTTATGTGAATTGATACTCTTACAAAATAAATTGACAAATACTGCTCTGTTTTCTAGCTTGGCACCCCCTCCCCCACCCCCAAAACTGAGCTTAGTGCTTTTTGCCTCTATATTCACAGAAAAAAAAAACTTGTAAGGCTTTTATTTATTTTTTATTTTATTTTTATTTTTTTAAAGATTTTATTTATTTGACAGAGAGAAACACGGGCAGAGAGGGAACACAAGCAGGGGGAGGAGTGAGATGGGGAGAAGCAGGCCTCCTGCCCCGATGCAGGACTCGACCCCGGGTCTCCGGGACCATGACCTGAGCTGAAGGCAGTCGCTCAACCAACTGAGCCACCCAGGCGCCCCCAGAATCCATTTTCTTATTATTTTTTACTTTAAGGACCCTGATTTTGTTTCGGGCAACACCATGCCCAGATAAGAATTCCTTCTAGACTTGCTTGCAGGTAGGAGTGCCATTGTCACCTGGGTCTGATCAGTGAGGAGTAAGTGAAAGTTCACTGAGAAGAGCTCAGGAATGCTTTTTTTTTCCTGGAAAGTGACACACTAGAATGGGTCATGCCTTTGCCCTTGGCCTTGGCCCTTTCCTCTTCTGCCTAGTATATGAGTGCCGTGCTAGAGGTGGAGTAACAGACTTGCAACTCAAGCTATGTGCTAAGAATGGCAGAGTAGGAAAACTGAAATTTGGGTCCTTGCTTTGATGACTTTTTTGAGCAGCTGTCCAGTCCTTTTCTGGACTGCAGGTTACATGAGAAAAACATGAGAGAAATTTTAAGCTGTTGTAGTTGGACATCTGTTACACAAAATCAGATAGAATTTTGAGAAATTGCTGACTAGGGGTCCTTATTACGTGGTATGTGCGATCACAGTCTAATCCAATGGACAGTTCAACTTAACGAGTTGGTAATTTTAGATATGGAGAGATTGCCATCTCTGCTAGGCTTACTTTTTTGGAAGTTACAGGACACAAAGATACAGAAACTTGCCAAATGCTGTCGTGCCTAAGGGTACCTTGCCGCAGTCAGGTATTACCCACACTGCAGTCCTTTGCTGAAGGAGGATTATGTCAAAGCCAGAGCCGTCAGGAGCCAGCACATAGTGTGGCTTCCTTGTCTTAAAGGGCTGGTCCCTGACGGATTTGCCTAGGACCCATGACAGCTCTGTGGGTCTGGTCTGGTGACTGTTTCCAAGGGAGGGAGGTCTTTGGACCTCTTTCATTTCCTCCTCTGGGGCAGAGATGGTAGTCCAGGATGATGTTTCAGCAGAATTCTTTTACCTTATTTGAGGCAGTTCAGTGAGCAAAGTTCGCTCTAACAGATCCATTGAACAGCAAATAACCATGTTTCTGAGAAAAGATTTGTCATAGAAAATTTGTAACCATTACATGTTCTCTCTTCTTGTCACTAAATGTGTATCTTTTGGGATCTTAGTGTTACTTATATAAGAAAAATAGATAAGAATTACAGATTGCTAATTCCATTTGTTTATGACAAGAAAGGAAAATAATTATATGATGAATATTTCCAGATGTTTAGGCCTATGTAGAGGAAAACTGCCCATGGATCACTTAGACTCTTGTACATAGTATTTATGTGTATGCCATCATGATGTTTCTCAAACTTCTAGCAACTACAGACATCGCTTTGTGCATGAATGGACCAGAATTTGGTGTAATTTTTTTTAAAAGGTCAGAATTGTTAATAATAAAAACCATGATTCCCAGCAGATAAATAATAAAAGTCTGTTAAGCTGAAAAGAAAACCATGCTTGAAAAATTAAGAGTAAATGTTTTTCTTATCAGTGAAAAATATTAATTGCATTTTTTAAAAAAGATTTTATTTATTTATTTGACAGAGAGGGAGATCACAAGTAGGCAGAGAGGCAGGCAGAGAGAGAGAGGAGGAAACAGGCTCCCCGCCGAGCAGAGAGCCCGATGCGGGCCTCAATCCCAGGACCCTGAGATCATGACCTGAGCCGAAAGCAGAGGCTTTAACTCACTGAGCCACCCAGGCGCCCTTAATTGCATTTTCTAAATAAAATATTTAGTTAGATGATGAGTTATATATCCAGTGTTTGTTTTTTTCTTTCAACTTCTTTTCCCAAGACAGAAAATACTTCATAATTAGAGTCTGTTAGGAGTGGCAGCAAATGTGTGATGACTGTCGTTTTGGGGAGTTGGATAATTCAGATGGAACATGTGTCCGGAAATGATGGCAAGCTTTTTCACCTGAAGGACGGAGTCAGTGTTTCTTTAGGGGCTCAGTCTGCAAGTCTGCAAGGACATGTCCCTCAAATTGGCCATCTAGTCTTCTCAGAGAATTTCTGTAGCTTATTCTCAGTATTCAAAATAAATGTGTTTTGGTCCTCAATGAAAGGATAAAGAAAATCAGGTAACTAACTCTATTGCTGACATTAGGCACTTGAAATCATGAAGTCTCTCCTCCCTGGATGTTACCTGTGTGGAAAAGAAACACTTGATTTTCATTGCTCATTCAAAAGTTTGCATGAGCACCCCTGACAGCCAGAGTACTTCTGGTAGAACGATCAGTCTAGGGCCCTCTGCCCATTTCTTTGGAGAGTGTCATAAATTCTCAGGGGCTGTGATTTGATTATATTCACGGTTAAAACTATTTTTGAAAACACAGAATTGAGATTAGGAGGCCTGTTGTTGTGTGTCACATGTTTTTAGTGAAGAAAGCAGTGGGTTTGGCATAAAGGTAAAATTTCTTTCATTTTGTTAGCACCCTCCTTCTTTGTCATAAACAGCTGGATATTTGTCAGTACTGATCCTGATGTACCTATCTGATTTTCATATTAGTTTTTTAAAAAGTTAGATGAAACACCTCTGTAGATTGGGGTTTTGGTGATACTCAGAACCAAGTGTTTTTTGTTTTTTTGTTTTTTTTTTTAAAGATTTTATTTATTTGACAGAGAGAAACACAGCCAGAGAGGGAACACAAGCAGGGGGAGTGAGAGAGGGAGAAGCAGGCTTCCCGTCGAGCAGGGAGCCCAACGTGGGACTCGATCCCGGGTGTCCAGGATCATGACCTGAGCCGAAGGCAGTCGCTTAACCAACTGAGCCACCCAGGCGCCCCAGAACCAAGTGTTTTTAAGCACTTCTGTCTCAAATATGTCCCACTCCTATGATAATTGATATGCCTGCTCTGTGTGTCGCTGATTTTGCCTAACTGTGGAACACAATACAAACTACTGCAAACATGATTGGATTACTCTTTTGTGTTGCTTGCTATTGATGTGCAATGGCCAACAAAACCATTAATAATTTTGTCAATATTGGTGTAGTCTGATCTTCCTCTGAGAATTTTATTTGTCATTAACCTGGTGTTTGGCACTCTAGTTTCTTGGAAATAGAGTAATCTTTGTTTTGTGGAGGAGTGCACTTGGACTATGGATTCTGTAGTTTTGGTGTATTTTCTGCCCTTTGTGACAAAATGAACAAATTTTCTACTGAGAAGCGTATTTGTTTTGAAAAAACTTAGGAAGTTTAATAGGGATGTTGCTGTGTACTTTTTGAAATTTAGTTTGAAAATGATGTGAAAGTTTTGACTGCGTCAGGTTAGTCTTTGGTAAATGTTTATGCAGAAACATGCTTAGAAATGTCCAATGTGATCTAATTCTTAGATATTCCTTGGCAGTTGATTGGACCTCCTCCTTCACAGATGTGAAATCCTCCCTGTTACAGATTCACATCCTTTGCTTGTACTAGAATGAAATTAAATGTTCATATTTAAAATATTATTGTAAGTTCTAGTATTTTTATTGCTACTTTATAAATTTAGACCTTCACAAGCGCTTGTGAACCTTTCATTCATTTGTGTGGACAGGGGATAAAACACAACATATTAGTATGAGTGAAAAATGCAGATTTTGTTAATAGCAACACAAAGATGTTAGAATATGTTAGCAGGGCTTAGCTGCACCAAGTACTGCCTTTTTTTTTTTTTTTTTTAAAGATTTTATTTATTTATTTGACAGAGAGAAACACAGCGAGAGAGAGAACACAAGCAGGGGGAGTGAGAGAGGGAGAAGCAGGCTTCCTGCCGAGCAGGGAGCCTGATGCGGGGCTTGGTCCCAGGTCTCTGGGATCATGACCTGAGCCAAAGGCAGTTCTTAACCAACTGAGCCATCCAGGCACCCTCAAGTACTGCCTTTTAAGAGTGTGGTCGGTGTGGAATATAACACTATTAAGGACATAATAGGATGGCTGTGAAAATTACTAATCAGTTTTGTATTTAGGATTTGTATGGTAGAGGGGAATAAAACTATTTCTTCCAAACTGCCAAATTGCCACTGGACCACTTACCTGATTATCTGTGTTGGCCTATACTGTTACATATATGAGAGACTGTTACAGGCCGGCCAGGGAGAAGCCATTATACCTCAGACTTCCAGTTTACTCCAGTGAATTTTTAGTTTACAGTAGCCTTCCAACTCGCACCTTTCCAGTATGAAACAGAGAGCCTCTGCTCCCTGGTTCTGCAGACTTAACCTGTCGTCGTGTCGTCACTTGCCTGTTCCAGATTGCAGGGTTCTGCTCTTCCCAAATAAACAGATTTTTTTACTGGTAAAAAACAAAAACAAAAAACGTATATGTTATGTTATGCCCTTTATTTTATTTATGTATTCATTCATTTATTTGAATTATAGTTGATGCACAGCAGCACATTAGTTTCAGGTGTGCAACATAGTGATTTGACAAGTTTATACATTACACTATGCTCACATTGCAGATAGCTATCATCTTTATGTCATGCCTTTTTAAAAAAGTATTTTTTAAGATTTTATTTCTTTGAGAAAGAGCAAGAGCACGAGCAGGATGGAGGGACAGAGAGAGGGAGAAGAATACTCCTGGCTGAGCAGGGAGTCTGACACAGCTGACACGGGACTTGATCCCAGGATCCTGGGATCACAAGCTGAGCTAAAGGCAGGCACTTACTTAACCAACTGAGGTACCCAGGCACCCTTGTTCTGCTTTTTTCCCCCTTAATTTTTATTTATTTATAAATAAATATTTATTTATATTTAGAGAGAGAGCATGAGAAGGGAGAGGTCAAAGGGAGAAGCAGACTCCCCGCTGAGTAGGGAGCCCGATGTGGGACTCGACCCCAGGATTCCAGGATCATGACCGGAGCTGAAGGCAGTTGCTTTACCAACTGAGCCACCCAGGCGCCCTTTGTCATGCCTTTTAATAGCAAGTTTCCAAATATGTCCGCTCATTCTTCAACATTAATTGAATACTAAGTATATGCCAACCACTTTGTTAAATATAACCCTCCCCCCCCTTTTACGGAAATCAGTTGACAGTCCAATGAAAAGTCAGAAATATAAACAGTTATAATTCCTTGTGCTAAGTGCAATGCTGAAAGTACTCCAGTGAGAGAGGTCACTATGGTACATGGAAATCATAGGCAGTTCAGAGTGGCTAGAGCATAAATTATAGGTCAGAGAGTGTTGAAAGGTGAGAAGGTAAGGCTGGAAGAATGGACAGAAACCAGATCCCACAAGGCTGAACATGGCTGGTTATGAAGCTTAGAATTTGTCTTCTGAGCCTTGGAGCCACAGAATATTTTGTTTTGCTTCATTTCATTTCATTGAACAGAGCGCAAGCAGGGGGAGGGGAGAGGGAGAAGCGGGCTCCCCACTGAGCAGGGCTGGATCCTAGGACTCTGTGATCATGACCCGAGCTGAAGGCAGATGCTCAACCACCTGAGCCACCCAGGCGCCCCCACAGAGTAGTTTCAAACAGGCAGGACAAGGGCAGGTTTATATTTTACCAAAATCATTTTGTTGACTGTGTGTAGGGTGGACTTGATGGAGATAAGCTTATAGGCAGACAGACCAATTAGAGGGCTATTGTAGAATTCTAGGTAAGTTATGATGAGGGCTCAGAACAAGTTGTGGCAGTGGGGGTGAAGAAATTCATAGGGCTGACAGATTCAAGAAATATAGGAGATAGGATTGTCAGGACTTGGTGATTGACCAGATAATGGGAGTGAAGTTTGGGGTAAGGTGGACTGAAGAAGGATAATTAGTTCTCTAGATTGGGTATCTGGTGGTGCTATCAATAAAGAGACATTGAGAGGTGCCTGGGTGCTCGGTCGTTAAGTGCCTGCCTTCGGCTCTTGTCATGATCCTGGAGTTCCAGGATCCAAACCTGCATCGCATTACTTCAAGTTCCCTGCTTGGTGGGAGGCCTGCTTCTCCCTCTCTCACTCCCTGTGCTTATGCTGCATCTCTAGCTGTGTTTCTCTATCAAATAAATAAATACTTAAAAAGAAAAAAAGGTTTTAAAAAATCGAGAGTGAGTTCAAGGGGAGAAGCAGGTGGGATAAAGCAGGGCATACAGAAGATAAGGTGTTGGGTGCCTGGGTGGCTCAGTGGGTTAAAGCCTCTTCCTTCAGCTCAGGTCATGATCTCAGGGTCTTGGGATCGAGACCTGCTTCCTCTCTCTCCCTGCCTCTCTGCCTACTTGTGATCTCTCTTTCTGTCAAATAAATAAATAAATAAATAAATAATTTTAAAAAAATTAAAAGAAGATAAGGTCTTTTTTGTTTGTTTTTTTTAGGAGATAAGGTTTTAAGTTTGTTAAAGTTGAATTTGAGGTACCTGTTGAATACCCAGTTAGGTCTAAGGATATAAAGCTTGAGGGTATAATTATAGAATCATGGGAATAGGTGAACAATCCATGAAAGTGTGGATGGGTTCACCCAATGAGAGTGTTGGGAAGGCATTTTAAAAAGCAAGTGAAAGGGTTCACGTGAAGGAGACAGTGAAGGAATGGTTACTGTGATGGGAGGAGCCCTGTGGTAGTGAAGTACCCCCAGAAGCAAAGGGAGCAGAGAATTTCCAGGAATGATGAGTGGCATCAAACCCAGCAAAGACTACACAGTGTCCTTTGGATTGGCAGAGAGGAATACATGATGGCCTTGTGAGAGAACAGTTTCAAAAGTGGTTGGGTACACTGCTGTGGTTTTAGAAGTGAGTGGGAGGTAGAAAAAGTAGAGTGTTTCTGAGAAGTTCTGAGTGATTAGAAGGTTGAGGGCATTCACTATGTGATTGGAGTGAAGAGAACGTCGAGTTCATTTGAGTTGACAGGTGCAGGTATTGTGGGTCTGGTCACCCACATGAGACTTGGAAATTATGCTAGATAATGGTAAGGCCTGGGTTGGACCGAGGCTAAGAGTCTGGTGCTAAGATCTTCAGTGGATAAGGAGTTAACACTGAGGCTTGCAGATCACAGAAATAAAAAGGGAGTAGAAGGAGATCTAGCTAGATAACATGACCTGTAAGGAGCCATGGTTTGCATGAGTTTATGCAAATATGAGAAGTGAGCAATCTAATGACCCAGTTCCCAACCCTGAGGTGGAGTAGAGGACAGTGAACAGTATCCAACAGGGAACTGGGCACTTGGGCTTTAGTTAAGGCCCAAGGCTATAGGGAGGAGTCTGTACGGTAGTCAGGACATTGTCAGGTGTTCATGTTAATTGTGGAATAGAAGTTCCAGAGGGTACAATGTGATGTAAGAGAAGGAAGAGAGAGGAGGAAAGCAAAGTCAGGGAGAAGAAGCCCTGAGCAATGTAGGGAGGAATATAAAAGTGTACAATTTTGGACGTATGAGAATGTGAAGTGTGGTAGAATGAACTGGCCTCAGGATTTCAATAGACAACTTTGGCATAAAGTGCTTTGGGTGTCCATAGGCATCTAAAAATAAACTGATGACCTGTTCTATCCAGGGATGTGTGACTTCTGTGACCATACTCTCCCACTATCACAGAATAGGGTGAGGTGGGTCTTCCCTGAAGCAACACCATAATTAACTGTTCCAGGTTTCAGCACTGGACAGAGAGGTAAGGACTGGATTTTAGTCCTACCTCTGCCTCTACCCTGCTTTGTCATCTTGAACAAATCATTTAACCTTTTAAAACCTCATTTTCTTCAATTTTTAAGCGAATGGTTTCATGACTGGAGCTGAAGGCAGACACTTAACTACTAAGCCACCCAGGCACCCCATCCAAAGAGCTTTAAAGTGGTTTTATAACTGAAGGCAAGAAGTATATGTGATAAAGGAAAATGCAGCTGTCTCCTTTTTTTGAACACTCCTTTCAGGAAATACTCTGTAGTGAAAGGAGCATGGAGGTGGGAACCAGGAAGTTTAGTGCATCTGTGACCTAGTTCATAGGTGGGTGCTAATTTGATAAAGGGCAATAATACTTAGAAAAGTATTTGCTCACATTTGATGGGGGTATCTGTTGTGTTTATAGCCTACATTTGGATTTGGGGGCGAGTCTCGGTGAACATGATAGTAAATGAGTGTTCAGGAACATATCTGTGTTGATGGAGAGAAGGGAGAAGATCATCCTATTTGGTTCTGAAGCTTTTGTTCTCCATCTTGTTCTTATGTTTCCTGGCAACTGTAACTTTGATAAGAGACATCTCTAAGCCTAATGAGACAACAAGCTAAAGAATAGGAGAAGAGAATATAAATAGCCCTGGGGACTGACATGGATTTCCGTTAGGGGTTCTCAGAGCTGCTAGACTCAGTAATTGGGTTTTCTTGTGAGGCTTTTAATTGCTTTATTAAGAAAAATAGGATAAATTGAAATAAATCCGATATGGCAGCCAAATTCTGGAACTGGAAAAGATAAGTGGATTTGTGAGTTGGAGAAGTAACTATCCACCCCTCCACCTCTTCCACTCTGTGATTCTAAGAATACCTTAAAGTACAAAAGATACCGCTTAGAGCATTTACCTGGCCACTGCAAAAATTTCCCACCAGAATTATGAAAAATGCTAGTTTTCATGAGATACTGGTTAGCCCATTCCGTAATAATGGAAATAGAAATTAAAGTATAAAAATCACTAATACAAACATAACACTGTTAACATTATACCTCTACCACTGGAACAATTGGTAGGACACTATTTTTGAGAACTGCTCATACTGATCTAATGTTCTGTTTTTTTTTTTTTTTAAGGATATGAGGTATGATGTTTATTTATTTATTTGACAGAGAGAAACATAGCTAGAGAGGGAACACAAATGGGGGGGCTGAGAGAGAGAAGGAGGCTACCTGCTGAGCAGAGAGCCTGATGCAAGGCTCCATCCCAGGACACTGAGATCATGACCTGAGCTAAAGGCAGACTTTTAACTGTCCGAGCTACCCAGGTGCCCCCAAATACATGCTATTTTTAAAAGTTAAACTTAGGGAGGAATTTAGGGTGGACTCAAGATACCTGCAAAAAAAAAAAAGCACACCAGATACACCAGTTGATGACGAGCATGTGTACATGTGTGAGAAATTTCTTTGTGTTAAGCAAGAGGATGACACTACTTGGCATTTTTATCATACGTCCTAGTTTTTAAAACATTTTCACAAATTTTATGTCACTTTTTTCAAAAGACCCATTAGGTAAAGAGGATTGGCATTATAATCCCATTTTATATGTGAGGAAGTTGAGTGTCAGGATATGACTGAATTCATAGAACCAAAGTCTTAGATTTGGCCAGGCTCTTAGAGTGGCAGACTGGAGGAGAATCTGGTTGCTGACTCCTGATCTAGGAGTTTTCCTAATACTGTTGTGAGGTTTGGAGAACAGCATGGCTAGTTGATTTCATTTTACCCAATAGCTTTGACATCTGGCCTGGAAGATCTTTAATCAGAACCATTAATGGGGTGATTATATCGATTTAAATTTTACCACATGGCCTTCCTTGCATGTTTATGCTTGGCAATAAAGATATAGTTAATGATTAGATTGGTCCAAAGGAGGACCAGGAAGATAATAAGATGAAAAATAGCTGAACTCAATAGCAATTGTGGGGGTTGGCTGGCTGCTGGTGGCGTTGTGGGCACAGAGTGCTAGTAGAATTATCAGTGCATCCCACCTGGTTGGTCTCCCCAGAGGTCAACCTTCCACTGAATATCCATTATTGAGGAGAACTTCAGTGCATGGCTGGTCATTTTCTTACAGAGTGAAGTGCTAATGTACAAACCTAGGCCACAGATCCAGTAGTTCTGCATTTGCTACAGCCAGGGTTGGAATTTTCTGTCCTGTTCTACCATCTTCTTGGTAGTGACACTGTCACCTGCAGACACCTGGGCCGGAACTCTTTCAGTATTTGATGTCTGTCTCTTGCCCATCCTAAAATCTAATCCAGCGCCAAGTCCAATTGATTTTACCCTCAAAATATTGCCTGTATCACCTGCCACTGCCCTTGTCCAAACCTTGTCATCTGAGATAGAATAGAGGAAAAACTTGGGCTCGGGAGCCTAACCTGATTGGGTAACCTGGTATTGCCACCCACTAGCTTTGTGACCTTGGGCAAGCGACTTAACTTTTCAGAGCCTCACCTTTCTCAACCAGAAAGTGAGGTTAGTACTAGTGTCTACCTGGTGAGATTGTCTTGAGATTAGATAAGATACTACAAGTATTGTGCTTAGTGTTGAATCACTGTTAGCGATCAGAACCAGCACCGCTGTAATGGATTCCTAACTGGTTTCAGTTCTCTGAGCTTTTGCCTCTACAAACCATTTTCCCTACTTACTATTGTTAGAGTTACTTTCTTAAAGCACCCTTTGGATTCTGTAACTCTTTTTTTTTTTTTTTGATTCTGTAACTCTTATAATTAAACACACACACACACACACACACACACACACAGAGAGCAACAACAGTAACACAATAAAAGTCCCTTCTTGGCATTTTATTACTTCCGCGAAGTTTGTCTTCCACTTGGGTGTTCTCCTGGCTTGCTGACTAGACTTCTGATGCTCCCCATTCTCATACCCTTCACCCTCTCTGCATCTACTCTGCACTCTCAGCTTCCCCTCTGGCTTTGCATTCTCCTTCAGTTTGAAGGAAAATTTCATGTGTCCTCATGTACTCATTCTCCAAAGCCCACCAAGGCCGACTTCATACCTTTTCCTCTCCGCCATAATGTTGTTGGTATCTTTCTTATACAGTGGATTTCTTCCTGCCTTGAATGTGTTTACTGGAGGGCTTTCAGGCTTCTGCCACTGCCCCATTCAAACCTTGGGAATGTAACAAACGTGCTTTAACAATCTTCCTATTCTCCACAGGGCCTAACTCAGTGGATTGCATATTTGCAAGTGCTCCAGAAATAAGTATTGAATTAGATGAATAATTATAGCTTCATTAGCCCTTGTCCATTTAGCAGAATTCTCATTTGCAGTGCTAATCCAGGGTTTATTTCTGAGTGTCTTTCCATTTTAGCTTTTGGATCATTCAGTAGGGATCAGTACATAGCATGGTGTTAACATTAGATGAATGCAGGTGCTTTGAATTCAAAGCAGTATAGGTTAGATTCCCAGGCAGGCTGACTTTTTCTGTTGCTAGGAAATCATGTAATAAAAAGGTATCGCTCCACCAGGCATTGGGCATCTGAATGGGTGGGAAAGAGTTTGTGTAGATACTCCTGAGATGAAGGGAGAGGAGTTTAAATTCTTTCAGGGAAGCTTGCAGAAGGGTTTTGAAGCATTTATCTATAGGGCAACAAAGAACCAAGGCAGAGTGTTAGGGAAGGGGGTAGGGCATGAGGTCAAGATGACAGTTGAGGAACGGAACTTTAGCATGTGCTGGGCACTGCCTGTTGCGAACTGGTACTGTTCAAGGCAGTGACCTCCACTGAGGGAGAGACATTCTACTGCACTTTTCCCTGCAGAGATGCTGTGCAGTGAAATACACTGCTGTATCTTCACTCTCCACCTTATCCCGTATGGTAAGAAATAGACGGATATTAACATATTAACAAAGAATGGTTTGTTAGTCCCTACTTTCTGTTTATAAGATCTGCCTGTTTATAAGATCTGCCTATCATGCCAGATGCAGACCTCAAAAGAAATAGCTCAAAAAATTATTTTTGGGGGTGCCTGGGTGGCTCAGTTGGTGAAGCATCTGACTCTTGTTTTCGGCTCAGATCATGATCCCAGGGTCATGAGATCCAGCTCCATGCTCAGTAGGGAGTCTGCTTGAGATTTTCCCGCTTCTTCTCCTTGCTCATCCTTTCTCTCCCTCTCAAATAAATAAATAAATCTTTAAAAAAGTTATTTTTGGGGGTGCTTGGGTGGCTCATTTGTTAAGTGTCTGACTTCAGCTTGGGTCATGATCCCAGGGTCCTGTGATTGAGCCCCACATTGGACTCCCTGCTCAGGGGATGGCCTGCTTCT
Source organism: Spilogale gracilis (assembly GCA_004023965.1). Classification (NCBI taxonomy): domain Eukaryota; kingdom Metazoa; phylum Chordata; class Mammalia; order Carnivora; family Mephitidae; genus Spilogale; species Spilogale gracilis. The sequence goes on from PITA01006668.1 coordinate 37,828, forward strand.
CCCTCTCCCACTCTCCCTGCTTGTGTTCCCTCTCTCACTGTCTCTCAGTCAAATAAATACATAAAAAATCTTTAAGAAAATTATCTTTTAGGGCGCCTGGGTGGCTCAGTGGGTTAAAGCTTCTGCCTTCGGCTCAGATCATGATCTCAGGGTCCTGGGATCAAGGCCAGCGTCAGGCTCTCTGCTCAGCAGGGAGCCTGCTTCCTCCTCTCTCTCTGCCTGCCTCTCTGCCTACTTGTGATCTCTCTCTCTGTCAAATAAATAAATAAAATCTTTAAAAAAAAATAAAATTATCTTTTAACTGCTTCATTAAACCCCTGGTTTAGTGTTCATCATTTGTATCGGATACCGGCTTCTGCAAGTTTGGACCCATTCCTTAGTTAAATGTATGTGTGTATGAGCACTCCAAAATTTTCATATAGTTTCATGTATTTTGTTGACCTTCCCAAAGTCTATCCATGTAACCGGTTACCTGTTCAAATTCTGTATTTGCCAACTGTGTTAGTTTTCTAGTACTGCTGAACAAATTGCCACAGACACACTGGCTTAAAACAACACATTTTTTCTGCCTTACAGTTTTCGGGAGTCAGGAGTCTGGGTAACGGGCAGCTGGGTCCTCTACTTAGAGTGTCAACCAGGCTAAAGTCAAGATGTCAGCTGTAGCTGTAATCTCATCCTGGGCTTGGTGTCCTCTTCCAAAATCATTTGGGTTATTGGCAGAATTCATTTTCTTGCAGTTGTCAGATAGAGATTCCCATTTTCATACTGGCTGTCCCCTGGGAGCCACTCTCAGGTGCTTGAGGCCACTGTCAGATTGTAGTCACTACAATCTGGCAGTGGCCCTCTCACAGTATGGCAGTTTGGTCCCTCACAGTCAGCAGGAAAATCTCAGGCACGTGGACTCAGACTTGGGTCTCATACATTATCTAAGCAGCCAAGGGGGTAACACGCCCCGCTCCAGCCATAAGCACCATCCACACCCAAAAGCAGAAGGTTATACAGGGCACATATGCCAGGAGTGGGGAACACTGTGGTCATCTTAGAATTCTGCCTCTTACCCCAGTTCTCCATTTTATTAGCGTTCTAGTTTTGGTGTTATGGCACTCTGATAAATAAAGGTAAGTTGTGAGATGTCACAAATACTACCTAATTTTTTAGATTTTAAAGATTTTATTTATTTATTTGAGAGAGAGTGAGAGAGAGCATGAGAGGGGAGAAGGTCAGACGGAGAGGCAGATTCCCTCTGGAGCTGGGAGCTCGATGTGGGACTCAGTCCCGGGACTCCAGGATCATGACCTGAGTCGAAGGCAGTGGTTAACCAACTGAGCCACCCAGCTGCCCCTCAAATACTACCTTATTAACAAAGTACTGGAATTTACAGTATTTCCAAGTAGGAGTAGGTTCATGATAATTCCTGAAATGATATCACCTTCACTGGCTCTCTTGAAAGGAATAGAAAATATATGGAGCTACTTCAGTCCCCTGGGGTGGGGAGAAAAATGGCTCCCTAAGATAGCCCCATCCTAATCCTGGGAATCTCTGAGTTTTACCTTCTGTAACAAAAAGGATGTGACAACTGGAAGCAAAGGTTGGAGTGATAGGAGGAAAGGGCTGTCAACCGAAGAGTGCAGACAACCTCCAGATGCTAGAAAGGCAGGGAAGTATCTCTTTGAAGGAACCAGCCCTACTAACACCTTGACTATAGCCCAGTGAAACTGATTTCGGACTTCTGGTCTCTAGAACTGAGACAGACTAAATTCGTGTGGTTGTAAGCCACCAAATGTATGGTAATTTGTTACTTTGTTAATAGTAGTCCTGAGTAACTACTGTGCCCCCCTAAGGGCCCCAGAGGTTCTAGATACACTAGCAGTAGGTACATCATCACCCCACCTGTTTGTTCATCAGATGTCTGCAATGTCTGTTTCTTTCCCCCCAGTGTTTTGAGACTGGAGACAAGTTGGAAGAGGTGAGGGGGAATTTGTCTGAGACTTAAATGTATTGGGGTGAAGGATTAATATTGTGCCTTAACAGGGAGGCAGTGGGCCTTTGAACAAGAATTGATTCTGATAATAAGAAATAATAAAAGAAGGAAGGGATTAAAAGGAAAAAACAAGACGGCAGCGGAGACAGGGAAGAGAAAGGATGGGAAAGTACATTTTGGCTGTGCAGACTTGCTCTGCACAATAGCTGGTGACAAGTGGCTTCTGTTTGGGAGGATTGATGGCTCAAGGATGGACCTCTGGGACCCTGGAGACCTGCCAGAAGTTGACATCATGATGGTGCTCTTCTCTAAAGCTTGGCACAGATGTCACATGTAAGCTGAGCTGCTGAATGTCTGAGGTTCCAGATCAAAGGATCTCCATTTTCCCTTTAAACAGTTTTATGGAGGAAAGGTATGGAGTATTTTTAGTTTCACCAAACCTAAGTATTTTTCAGAATACTCCTTACAGAGTCCTATGGAAGGTAAAATTAAGGGCCCTAAGACTGCAAAATGAAAAGCTCACCGAAGGGTTCTTGACCTCTTCTTTTTCTTTTAACTTGCAAAAATAAACAGTGCTGCTACTTTATGAAATTAAAGAGGGACATGTATATACAGTATTTTTGGAATCTTGGATGTCTCAGAAAATATTTTGAAGCACTAAGGTACTGATTTGAGGAACACGTAACTTCAGTAACAAGCTCATTTCCCATTTCTGGTGTAATCAGAACCTCTTATGAAAGCTGAGTCTGTTACCGGGCTGAAGACAGGTCACTCAGATCAGAGTCAAGTGTCTGAACAGAGAGAGAGACTCAGGCCTGGAGCCTCTGGCTCTTTCTGGGATGCACACTGTCGAGGATTTAATGGGCTATACAGAGGACCATTAAGCTGATTGGTTACTGAAATTTAAATATAACCACCGAGTTAATGGGCTTATATTAGCAATAATTAAGGATATATGTCCTGGAGCACCTGGGTGACTCAGTTAAGTCAGCCCTCGGCTCAGGTCATGATCCCAGGGTCCTGGGATGAGTCCCACATCAGCTCCTTGCCTGTCAGGGAGCCTGCTTCTCTCTCTCCCTCTGCCCCTCTCATCTCATGTTCTTACATGCACACATGTGTATGCTCATTCTCTCTCAAATAAATAAAATCTTAAAAAAAAGGATATACGTCCTAAATACACTGTCTGTCTTAAGAACCAATAAAAGTCCAATAAAAAAACCCAGCAAGTCTCTTAGAACAGTAGTTTTTAAAACTCACTGTGCACATAAAGCCTTATTCTGCTCAGAGTGACCTCCTTGACTGTGCTACATAATAAGATGCTTACTTAGCTCTTACTTTGCTGTAGCAAAAATACCACAGACTGGGTGACTTCAGCAATAGTAAATATTTATTTCTCATAGTTCTAGAGGCTGAGAATCATAGTGCTGGTGACTCCATTCCTGGTGAAAGTGCTCTTTCAACTTGAAGGCAGCCCCCTTCTGGCTGTGTGCTCCTGTGGCCTTTGTTGAGTGTTTTTCCCTCTTCCTAGAAGAGCACGAATCCCATAATGAAGGTCCCACCCTATGATCTGATCTAAGTCTAATTATTTTCCCAAAGGCCCCCACCTTTTAATATTATCACACTGAGGGTTAGACTTCAACTTTTGGATTCGGGGGGTGTGGGTACATTCAGTCCATAGCACTTAGCAATGTGGCAGTTCTGGTGAATGCTCAAGTAGTTAATTAGGTATTTGTATGTTCTGTTACAATCCCCTGACCCTTTGCCCCACGGCTTTTCCTCTGTCCAGAAGCTCCCCTATAGCCACAGTCAGCTTTGAGGCCTGTTTGTTCTTAGACTGACTTACAGATTGTTTTTGCTGAGAAGAAGCCTCTACAGCCTGTGTTTCTTCCTAAAGCTCACTGGTTACTTATTCCTAACCAACAGCTAGATTTGTCAAAAAAGTGGTAAGGGCTCTGAGAGCGTGGAGAAACCAATTGGTGGGTGGCTGTTCACTATCCTAGACTCATTTTCCTCTCCAGGGCTAGTGTAAACCTCACCTCATTCTTTCTAACTCCTTTTTGGCTTAGCAGTCTCTAGCCCTCATAGGCTGACCCACTTCCCTAGAAACATGTCATTTATCCACAAAGAGGGTGGCATCATGACCTAAGTGTCAGTTGGGTCAGCTTGAGCAAATAGCTGGAATCCAGTTAATGTTAAGATTAGAAGAGACTTCGAAGCTCATACAAAATCGTGCCCCCAGGCACCCAGATTGTCTCCTGTTCTGAAATTACTTGACCATAGACGGCAGTTTTCATCATTGGTTGTTAAGCAGTGGTCGGACCATCAGTGCTTCTCCCTCTTCCTCTCATCTACTTCCTCTCATCTCTCTGAATCTTCCCCTACTGTCAATTCAACTCCATGAACACTCCTCTAGAGTCTGTTCTCTCTCAGCTGTCCTAGTCATCCTGCCAAAAGGATGCTAGCTATGTTTCTGTGCCTCCCATCTTGCTGTTTTCCAGCTGTCCTAAAATCTGCATCTGATTATTTCACTGAGCTGCTTGAAATCCCCAGTAGCCTTCCACATCCCCTAGGGTGAGTTAGAACTTCTTTGGCCCACACCCCGTCTCCCCTCTGATTTGCTGTGTCCTAATAGGTCATGCATTTCCAGACCTCATATCTGGGCACATGAAATTCTCTCTCTACCCTCCCCCCCCACCGCCACATCTCCCCATCCTCTGTCTCTTCCTCACCCTCAAACTCCCGGCTTGAGTCTGTTGCCCCTTTTTTTGTGGTCCCATCCATTGCACCTTCTAGGAGAGCCCTTAAACCACACACAGTGTACTGGTGGTGGTGGGTTCATCTGTCTTTGGCTCCCTCTGGACATCTAGCCCCATAGCTTATGGGATTGATTGGGGTCAGCTGGATGAGCACCTTCAAATAAGTTCTGTACTTCCTGTCTTCACCTGCCCCCTTTCTCTCCATTCTCAGAGTGAGAACCACCTTCCTTCCTTCCTTCCTCTCTCCCTTTCAGATTTTATTTGACAGACAGAAGGCAAGCACAAGGAGAGGGAGAAGCAGGCTTCCCATTGAGCAGAGAGCTCAAAGTAGGGCTTGATCCCAGGACCCTGGGATCATGAGCTGAGCCGAGGGCAGCCGCTAGACCTACAGAGCCACCCAGGTGCCCTTAGAACCATCTTTCTAAAGCTAATCTTTTACTTGGATTCTGGATTCCTCATAATCCTGTTCAATGTTTTATTTTATGTTAGTATTTGTTCTTTCACTGTCTATCTGTCTTGCTTAGATTTTAACTGTTTCTCTATTTTCAGTCCTAAAACACATCTCATCTCCTTTCCCTGATGCTACTGCTCGTTCTTGTTCCCTCAGTTTTAGAACATGGGTACCCTGTCTGCTTCTACTCTCAACACACACCCCCTTTCTAGACTTAATGCCTTCCCTAAACATTTCAATGTTTTGTTTCTTGGCACATTTTTTTTTAAAGATTTTATTTATTTATTTGACAGAGAGAAACACAGCTAGAGAGGGAACACAAGCAGATGGAGTGAGAGGGAAAAGCAGGTTTCCTGCCGAGCAGGAAGCCCGATGCGGGGCTAGATCCCGGGTCTCTGGGATCATGACCTGAGCCGAAGGCAGTTGCCCAACCAACTGAGCCACCCAGGTGCCCCTCTTGCCACATTTATGGTACATTGAAAATAGTACATTTTAGGAAAAGAAAACATGTTTTTCAGAACAAGAGTCAGAATCAAAGTTCTGATTTTGTATTTTAGTTTTACTTCTCTATCTTGGTTCCTAATGATGTTCATGTATTAACTGATTTTCTTCTCTAATACTTAACTTAGCTTGACAATTGGCATGGATAATAAACACACCAGTGAAGTTTAAGGTTTTTTGTTTTTTTTAAATTTTTTTAAAGAGGGTGAGTGGGCTTGGGGACAGAGGATGAGGGAGTGGGAGAGAAATCTTAACGCAGAGGCTTGATCTCACAGCCCTGAGATCATGACCTGAGCTAAAAGCAGGAGTCCAGTACTTAACCAACCACCCAAGAGCCCCCAAGAGTTTTTTTGTTTTGTTTTGTTTTTGCCTCAGACTATATACTGCCAAGGATTTAGAGTAGTATGTTCACAAGGTACTTGAAATTATTCCTTTGTCTGTGTGGATATGATTTTAGTTTGAAATATAATTGCATTTGTTTTTTCTTCAGTGATAGTTTGCTTTCCCTGTTTAAGATTATATGTTAAATATGTAAAACATTGGCTTTGTTTAAAATTAAGAACTGTATAAAGAGGGATAACCAGAGAAGTTCAAGCTCTGTCCTTTCTGCATCATCCCCTCCACACCTGGTAGGCATCCATTTTCATAAACGTCAGGGTTAGCCTTCTGGCTTTTTTTTTCCAAAAAGTAAGCAAATATGTATATACATTCTTATTTCCCATTCTTTTTTAAGTAAAAGGTAGCATACTCTATATACTCTACATTTTGCTTCTTAACAGAATATCTTGGAAACAGTCTTTGCATACCACAGAAATTTTTCTCATCCTTTTGTATGTTTCACAGTACTTCAACATATGGTTTATTCAGTTGGTCCCTTATTGGTGGACATTTGTTTCCAATCTTTTTATATTACAGATAATGCTACAATGAATAACTGGATGGATTAGAGAAGTGGGGTTTGCTGGGTCAAAGGGTAAAAAGCGTATGTAAATTTTTAGATGTTGCCAACGCATGTGTAAAATTTTTAGATACTCCTTCCATAGGTGTTAAAGAATTTTGCTTTCCCACCAGCAATATACAGAATTGCCCTGGGTGGCTCGGTTGGTTGAGTGTCTGACTGTTGGTTTGGGCTCAGGTCATGATCTCAGGATTGGGAGATCGAGCCCTGTGGTGGGCTCTGTGCTCACCAGGGAGTCTGCTTGAAATTCTCTATCTACCCCCTGCCACCACCATCCCCGCCGCCCACTCCCCCTGGTTACCTGCGTGCGCGCGCACACACACACACACACACACACACACACACACACACACACACTTTCTCTCTCTCTGCAATAAATAAATAAATCTTTTTAAAATTTTGCCTATTTCTCTATAGCCTTGCCAACACAGTGTGTTGTCAGTGTGATAGATGAGCAATGATATCTGAATGTTGTTTTCAGTTTGCCTCTCTTTTCCTTTGAACTGCCTGCTTTTATTTTTGGAGGGAGAGGATGGCACAATTTTTATCTTGGGTTTTGATCTTTTTTCTTCTCAGTTTTTAAAAACTCTTTATACATTAGGGATATTAGTGTTTTGTGTAAATTTCAGATATTTTTTTCCAGTTTGTGGTTTCTCTTTTCATTTATGATTTGTCATAAAGATGTTTCTTTTTTTCTTAAGATTCTTTTATTATTTATTTATTTAACAGAGAGAGATCACAAGTAGGCAGAGAGGCAGGCAGAGAGAGGATGAAGCAGGCTCCCTGCTGAGCAGAGAGCCCAATGTGGGCCTGGATCCCAGGGCCCTGAGATCATGACCTGAGCTGAAGGCAGAGGCTTTAACCCACTGAGCCACCCAGGCACCCAAGATGTTTCTTTTTAAAATTTTAAGTAGTCATATGTATCATTGAAGTGTTTCTGGATTTTGACTATTTCTGTGAAAGAACTACTGGTTTTTTGTTTTTTGGTTTTTTTTTTTGTCTAGTACTTGTATGCTTTCATTTTTTACACTTTAGTCTGATCTGTTTAGAATTATTATAGTGTCGGGTGCCTGGGGGGCTCAGTGGGTTAAAGCCTCTGCCTTGGGTTCAGGTCATGACCTCAGGGTCCTGGGATCGAGGCCCGCATCCGGCTGTCTGCTCAGCAGGGATCCTGCTTCCTCCTCTCTCTCTGCCTGCATCTCTGCCTACTTGTGATTTTTCTCTCTCTGTCAAATAAATAAATAAATAAAATCTTAAAAAAAAAGAATTATTATAGTGTCGTGGAACTAAAATGATCTTTTCCACATGTTATTTTGTTGGCCAAACCCTGTTATTAAACACTCCCCTTTTTGACAGTAAGTTGTGATGCCATCATTATCATATAAAATTTCCAAATGTACTTGGTCTTTTTTTTCTTTCTATTCTATTCCATTAGTTTTTATTTTTTTTAAAGATTATATTTATTTATTTGACAGAGAGAGACACAGTAAGAGAGGGAACACAAGCGGGGGAGTGAGAGAGAGAGAGGCAGGCTTCCTGCCCATCAGGGAGCCTGATGTGGGACTTGATCCCAGGACCCTGAGATTATGAAGGGAGCAGAAACCAAGGGTCAGACACTTAACCAGCTGAGCCACCCAGACGCCCGAGTACCACTGCTTTCATCAGAGAAGCGTCATGGGTTGTTTTACTAGCAGTGGGAGTCTTTTCCTAACATCTCTTCTCTTTTTTAGGGTTTTCCTAATTTTTCTGCATTGATAATGTTTTCATATGCCATTTAAAACCAATTTATGAAATTACAGAGCAAAATAAATTTGCTGGTTTTATTGTTGAATTCACATTAAATTAATGCATTACCTTTTTTTTATTTTTTAAGATCTTTTATTTATTTATTTGACAGAGAGAAACACAGTGAGAGAGGGAACACAAGCAAGGGGAGTGAGAGAGGGAGAAGCAGGCTTCCCGTCAAGCAGGGAGCCCAATGCGGGGCTCGATCCCGGGTCTCCGGGATTATGACCTGAGCCGAAGGCAGTCGCTCAACCAACTGAGTCACCCAGGCACCCCAAATTAATGCATTACCTTGAGAGAGCTGCTGTCTTTCTGTTGTCCAAGAGTAGGCACAGTGTCTTCACTGGCTCAAGTTTTGGTTCAAATTTTTCAGCGATCTTTGAAAATTTAAATAATGACAGCATTTACAATGATTAAAAATAAATTTTGGCAGTTGGGACTATTCCTAGCCTATCAAGAGTAGACATAGATTCCAAGAATGTCATTCAAATATGGAAAAACTTATCAGTTCTCATTTGATGATCACAAAGTGGTTTCAGTGCCTTCATTTGTACTGAATAAACATAAGCGAATGTGAATGATTTTACCACAACAGCTGCTATATCTACTTGTGGAGCAGATGGGTTTTTTTTATGAATGGGTTTTGTAGTCTTGTTGCAAATGTGTGACTTGTAGCTAATTGTAGTGGTCCATTGACTTTTGGAAGGATTCTTAGAATCTATGATTTTTGCTTCTGTGGTTTTTATTTATATGAATCAGCTGACATGCCAGCAAACTGATCAATGAGCTTGCTTTTCCTAACAGGGAGAACATCATCACTTATTTCATCAGGTAAGATAAATGTTTAAAAGTTCTTACCTTTTATTCCCATAGAAGGGCTTTTCCCATTTTAGCAAAATGCTAAATAAAGCATGAAATCTGGACAAATTCTGGGTCTCTTTTTGTTTTGTTTTTGAGCTTTGGTTTTAATTTGTGCTAGCAGAAATTTAGTTTCAAATAGTATGGAACAAAAAACTTCCAGCCAAACCAAAAACATGGAATAGTTTCAGATTGTGTTTGTGTGTGCTTGAAGGAGATTAGCAGCTTTGTTTTTCTCTCTCTCTCTTTCTTTTCTGGCAGCTGTTTCTTTTTTTCTTTTTTTTTAAAAATAAATTCTTTTCTTTTTAAAAAGATTTTATTTATTTGACAGAGAGAAACACAGCCAGAGAGGGAACACAAGCAGGGGAAGTAAGAGAGGGAGAAGCAGGCTTCCCGCCAAGCAGGGAGCACAATGCGGGACGCGACCCAGGCTTCCCTCCTTTTATTTATATATATATATATATATATATATATATATATATATATATATATATAATATTAATAATATATATTAAAGATTTTATTTATTTATTTGACAGAGAGAGAAATACAACCATAGAGGGAACACAAGCAGGGGGAGGGAGAGAGGGAGAAGCAGGCTTCCTGCCGAGCAGGGAGCCCGATATGGGACTCAATCCCGGGTCTTCGGGATCATGACCTGAGCCAAAGGCAGTTGCTTAACCAACTGAGCCACCCAGGCACCCCTCTCCTTTAATATATTTTTTAAAAAATTACTTTTTTGAGGGCGCCTGGGTGGCTCAGTGGGTTAAAGCCTCTGCTTTCGGCTCAGGTCGTGATCTCAGAGTCCTGGGTTTGAGGCCCGCATCGGGCTTTCTGCTCAGCAGGGAACCTGCTTCCTCCTCTCTCTCTGCCTACTTGTGATCTCTCTTTCTCTGTCAAATAAATAAAATCTAAAAAAAATTTACTTATTTGAGAGAGAGAGAGATAGATAGATAGATAGATAGAGAGAGAGAGAGAGAGAGAGAGACAGGGGAGGTGCAGAGGGAGAGAGAGTCTCAAGTAGAATCTGTGCTGAGTGCAGAGTCTGACACAGGGCTCCATCTCATGACCTGAGCCGAAACCAAGAGCTTGACACTTAATGGACTGAGCTACCCAGGTGTCCCGTCTTTAATATTTTTATGAGACATTTCTGAGTTGAAATATTTTTTAGAAGCTCTCCACTGACAGGTAACTGATGTGAGCTGAAGTTAGAGTTCTGCTGGGCAGCGTTTATCTCACTCAGAAAGGATGCAGAAGGTTGTTAAAGGGGGAATGTCACAATCTTTAAAAATGAGATTTCTTTGGCAAATCTTTGTTAAAGGTATAGCTTCTTACGAGATTGGCATCAAAACATAGCTTTATAATGAAATTATTCAGATACTCTTCATACTATAGGGAAAGTAACTCCGTACTATAGAGTTCCTGAGAATATTTATTGCTCTGACTGCATTAAATCATGGTTGACAGGGGCGCCTGGATGGCTCAGTCGTTAAGTGTCTGCCTTTGGCTCAGGTCATGATCCCAAGGTCCTGGGATCGAGGCCCGCATCGGGCTCCCTGCTCAGTGGGAAACCTGCTTCTTCCTCTCCCACTCCCCTTGCTTGTGTTCCTTCTCTCACTGTTTGTCAAATAAATAAAATATTAAAAAAAAAACAAACTATGGTTGACAAACTTTGCTAACTGTCACTGTTGTGTGGAATTCTTTTTCTTAGGTAAGGAGAGTGTTTAGAAGATTTCTATGTAGAGTTTATTCATATCTTTCAATTAGAGTTTGCAGATTTCTGGGACTTCTGGGACATTTCAGGAATCTATTAGGGCCAGGATGAACAGAATGCTCCCAATGAGGACATACTCAGCACCTCCCTTAGGAGAGTTTCCCTTCTTTAGGGTAATTGGTGCCAAATTTTTTATGGGGTCCACCTGGAGCCTATTTCTGGGTATTCCAAAAATACCCAGCATCGTAATAGTTAAGACTAGAATTTATGGGATGCCTGGGTGGCTCATTCGGTTAGCGTCTGACTTCAGGCCATCTAGTGATCTCAGGGTCCTGGGATTGGCTCCCTGCTCAGTGGGGACTCTGCTTCTCACTTTCCCCTCCCTTTGCCCTTCCCCCAGCTCATGTGCTAGCATGTGTGTGTGTGTGTGCACGCACACACACGTGCACACATGTGCATGGGCTTTCTCTCTTGTTTGGTCTCTCAAATAAATAAGTAAATTTTTAAAAAGATTTTATTTATTAATTTGACAGAGAGAGAGATCACAAATAGGCAGAGGCAGGCAGAGAAAGGGGGAAGCAGGCTCCTTGCTGAGTATAGAGCCCAATGCAGGGCTCGATCCCAGGACCTTGAGATCATGACCTGAGCCGAAGGTAGAGGCTTAATCCTTTGAGCCACCCACGTGCTCCAATAAGTAAATTCTTTAAAAAAAGAATAGAATTTGTTTTATTTGCAGGTGTGACTTTAGCTTTGGGAAAATTGTAAACACAATGTAAATATTTAACAGAAGAGCAGCATCAGCAAGGCTCCTCAGGACCTAGAAGAGCATAGTCCTAAAATCCCCTTCACAGGGAGCTCTTTGCCCATACTAAGGCCAGCCTGTATTCTCAGGTCTCAGGTCTCTATTTCCTGTATCCCCCCACTTTTTTTTTTTTTTTAAGATTTTTATTATTTATTTGACAGAGAGAAACACAGCCCGAGAGGGAATACAAGCAGGGGGAGTGAGAGAGGGAGAAGCAGGCTTCCCGCTGAGCAGCGAGCCCGATGTGGGACTCGATCCTGGGTCTCCGGGATCATGACCTGAGCCGAAGGCAGTCAGTTAACCAACTGAGCCACCCAGGCGCCCCTGCCCCTGCTTTTTTAAAGACAACTACATTACCATCAGTGACTGGAAAATTATGGCAAATTAAGTCATTTTCTGGCGACATTCCGAAATCTGGAGGCAAAAACACCGGATTGGGAATATTTGCCGTTGACCCTGTACGTGATTCCAATGGGCCATTTAACTCTCCCCGCGAGATGGAAGCAGTCACTCTGGCTTCTCTTGTCCTGGGCAGGAGATGTGGAGAATGCAAAAAGGGGAGTACCCTGGGCAGGGAAGGAAAATGTGACCATTTTCCCCAGTCTTGGCTTTGCTGAAGAAGTTGTTTCTTGGCTCATGATAACCTTGGCTCACCAGCCTGGATCTCTGCCTTTCCCAGGACTCGAAGCTTTTATTTTAAAATCTTCTGTCCACATCCTTTGCATTACCCATCCTCTCAACCATTATGAAACACCAGTGTTCATTCATTTATACTTACCTTCTAATTTTTTTTTTTAACTTTAACTAGTGTTTTTAGTGGACTGTCACTCCCCTTGAAGTCTAAGGACTTAATAAAAGTGGCCTGTGTGGCCAGTTAATTATTTATATAATTGTCAGAACTAGCAATAGCATTCTCTTTGATTTTAAGGCTTTGGAGGCGGCTACTTTATATTTTTAATTTAAATTTAAGTTATTTACTATTTTAAAATTCTAGTATAGTTAACATGCAGTGTTGTGCTATTTTCAGGTGGACAGAATAGTGATTCAGCAGTTCTGTACGTTTTTCAGCGCTCATCAGGATATGGGTACTCTTAGTCCCCTTTATCTAGTTATCTGTCCACCCACTGACTTATTTCACTTAGCATTATACCCTGTAGGTCCATCTGTGTAATACTTTTTTTGTGTGGTTAAGATCCACATAACATAAAATTTACCATCTTCATCAATTTTAAGCCCATAGCACAGTATGTTAATTATATGTACATCATTGTGCAGTAGATCTTTACAACTTTTTCATCTTGGAGAATTGAAATGCTATACTCATCGAATAGCAACCCTTTCACCACTTCCTTCAACTCTTAGCAAGCACCATTGTGCTTTCTGTTTCTAAGAATTTGACTACTTTAGAGATTTCATGTAAGTGGAATCATGCAGTATTTGTTGTTTCATGACCAGTTTATTTCACTTAGCCTAATGTCTTCAAGGTTCATCCATGCTGTAGTATATGACAGGTTTTCCTCGCTTAGGCTAAATAATACTCAGTCATATGTGTATGTTGTGTATTGTTTATCCATTTATCCACTGATGGATCCTTGGGTTGTTTCCACCTCTTAGCTGCTCTGAACATGCAAACATCTCTTCGAGTCCCTGCTTTGAATCTTTTGGACTTACACCCAGAAATGGAATTGGTAGTTCATATGGTAATTCCATTTTTAGTTTTTTTGAGGAAACTCCATGAGGTTTTCCATAGTGGCTGTAGCATTTTACATTTCCACCAGTAGTGCAAAAGTGTTCCAGTTTCATTCATTTATTCATTCATTCATTTATTTACTTGTTTTATTTGAGAGAGGGAGAGGGAGAGAGAGAGCATGGAGGGAGGATAGGGCCAGGGAGAGGGAGAGCAGCCTCCCCACTGAGCAGGGAGCCCTGATGCAGGGCTCTATCCCAGGACCCCGAGACCATGACCTGCTCAGGTGCCCTCTGGCTTGCTTATTTATTTACCTCAGCTTTATGAGATATAACTGACACATAACATTGTTTTCAAGATTGTATTCAAGGTATACAATGTGTTAATTTGATACATTTATTTGTTATAAAATTATTATCATCATAGTACTAGCTAAGCCCTCTATCCCTTTACATAGGTACCGTTACTTTTTTGGTGAGACCATTTATGGTCTACTCAGCAGCATAAAGTATATGATATAGTATTATTAGCTTTAATCACCATGCTATATATTAGATCCCCAGAACCTGTTGATCTTATAATTTAAGTTTGTACGCTTTGATCAACATCTCATCATTTCTCCCACTCCCGTACCTGGTGACCACCATTCTACTGTTTCTTAGCTTGACTTTAGATTCTGCATATAAGAGAGAGATCATACAGTATTGCCTTTTTCTGTTTCACTTATTTCACTTTGCATAATTCCCTCAAGTTTCATCAGTGTTGTCACAAATGGCAGGATTTTATTTTCTTTCTCATGGCTCAATAATATTTCATTGTATTTCCATATATCACATTTTCTTTATCCATTCATCTGTTGACCGACACTTAAGTTGTTTTTGCATGTTGGTTATTGTGAGTACTATTGCAATAAACATGGGTGTGCAGATACCTCTCCAAGATCTTGACTTTAATTCCTTTGCATACATACCCAGAAGTGGAATTACTGGATTGTACAGTAGTTCTATTTTTAATTTTTTGAGGAACCTGCATATTTCCCATAGTGGCTAAACCAGTTTTCATTCCTACCAACAGTACACAAGGGTTCCTTTTTCTTCACACCCTAGCCCTCACTTGTTATTTTTTGTCTTTTTGATGATAACCCCTAATAGACTCATTTAACTATGTATCCCAGGTTGCTTTTCCATTAGTAATGGTAGTTTTGAGCTAATTACGTATGTATACTTTTTAATCTGATACAGTATATACTTGTTGGCTATCTAGTTAGGATTAAGAATATGATTTCTGGGGATACTGTGTGGTTCAGTCAGTTAAATGTCTGCCTTCAACTCAGATCCTGGGGTCCTGGGATTGAGCCCTACATAGGCTCCGTGCTCAGCCAGGAGCCTGCTTCTCACTATCTCTGTCTGCCCCTTTCCCTGACTGTGCGCATGCGTGTTCTCTCTCTCTCTCTCTCTCTCTCTCTCTCTCTCTCTCTCAAATAAAGAAAATCTTAAGGAATAAAAAGATATGATTTCTGTTTGGGCAAGAGAACAAACTTACATGCCCATCTAGGATTCCCTCCTGATTTTGTTTGCATTAGCAAATACATTTCTCAATAATCCATGGGTCAAAGAGGTGTCCCAAGGTACATCAAAGAATATGTTAGATTTTTTTTTTAAAGATTTTATTTGTTTATTTGACAGAGAGAGAGATCACAGGTAGGCAGAGGCAGGTAGAGGGAGAGGGGAAAGCAGACTCCCTGCTGAGCAGAGAGCCCGACGTGGGGCTCGATCCCAGGGCTCGATCCCAGGAGCCTGAGATCATGACCTGGGCTGAAGGCAGAGACTTAACCCTCTGAGCCACCCAGGCACCCCTGAATATGTTAGGTTTTTAACTGCTTGAATTTATAACTGATAGTTGACTTTGCATTGGAGTTACCCAGGAAATAATGGACTGTTTTCTAGCTTGTTTTATAAAATCTGAAGATTACTTTTTGATTACTACAGTCAAAGAGTGCTGTACTTGACTTTTTGAAACACTGGCTAAGATTCTGGTCCTAGATGGTGAGTATGTGTTAATGCTCTTACCAGCTCTAGTTGATTGGCTGCAGCTGCCTGGAGTTGGGTGGATGTTGAGAAGGATTCTGAGGTCTTGCCCTGGGCTCAGAGGGAAAGTGGCCTCTGGTAGATTTTCAGTGTTTGCGCCGTAGGTAATAAAGGGGGAGTAGTACGTGTGCTTTATATGCACTGTAGGGCTATTTGGAAACTGTTCTCAAGCAAGAAATCACTGCTGGCGCATGCCCTCTCTCTCCTCTCTATTAATTAAATAAATAAATAAAATCTTAAAAATAAAGAGGGGCGCCTGGGTGGCTCAGTTGGTTAAGCGACTGCTTTCGGCTCAGGTCATGATCCTGGAGACCTGGGATTGAGCCCCATATCGGGCTTCCTGCTCAGCGAGAAGTCTGCTTCTCCCTCTCTCAGTCCCCCTGCTTGTGTTCCCTCTCTAGCTGTGTTTCTCTCTGTCAAATAAATAAATAAAATCTTAAAAAAAAAAAAAAAGAAATCACTGCCTTCATGATTGAAAAACGTCTTTCTTTTTCTTTTCTGGGCCATCCAAAGACACAATCGAGGAATAAGAACAGCATGAAATAAAGGAATGTGTAGGTCCCTTCTTTCAGGATCTATCAGGAGATTATTGTTGCCTGGTGAGCTAAATTTGATTACATGGCCCTGTGATAGGCCTGGGCCACAATGTCAAAATGAGACTAAGGGCAGGTAGCAGCTAAGGAAACACAGTGCAAAGTCTAATAAAGAAACAAAGCTGGAAATCCTTTTTTGGTCTTGGCCTTCAGTCACTTTTATATTTTATTTTTTAAAGAGAGAGACACAGTGAAAGAGGGAATATAAGCAGGGGGAGTGAGAGAGGAAGAAGCAGGCTTCCCACTGGACAAGGAGCCTGATGTGGGGCTTGATCTGAGGACCCTGGGATCATGACTTGAGCCGGAAGGTAGACGCTTAACAACAGAGCTACCCAGGCACCCCCACTGTTACATTGTAGAAATAAAACATCTGAGACCAAAGAGATGACTGGAAATGGCACCAGATCCTTCATGTGGTAAAACAGCTGCTCAAAAAAGAGAAATGTGCTACTACTCTTAAGTCTGCGTTCTGAGAAAACCATTTTGGTGTGGGAGATTGCAGTTACTATGGCAACCAGGGGCTGCAGCCCACTGACTCAAGCACCTAAGGAAAGTAAGAGTTGATGTTTATGGATGAGAACCAAGTGCTGCCTTAGAGAAGACTGAGCCCAGGATGTGTTCATTTAAGTGCCAGCTCCCTATCTTGTGCCTCAGAGGAAATACATTTTCTAAGACTTCAGGATCACCTGCTTTTTGGTTTAGGTCTTCCAATTATCTTTCACCAGGTGAAGCATCCGTGTCTGATACCAGGAAGAAAACACCTAAACAAGAGCACAGAGTGGAAAACAATGTTTTAATGTGACAGTTAGCTTGAAATAGGTTGTTCACAACTTCAGGGTAGGGACTCTGTCTTGTTCTGGTATTCATTCATATTCTTTTTTTTTTTTTTTAAGATTTTGTTTTATTTGACAGAGAGACATAGAGAGGGAACACAAGCAGGAGTGGGGGAGGCAGAGGCAGGCTTCCCGCAGATCGGGGAGCCTGATGTGGGCTCAATCCCAGGACCCTGGGATCATGACCTGAGCCGATACTTAAGGATTGAGCCACCCAGGCACCCCCCTGGTATTCATACTCTTGAGGAAAGAATGGAAACAAGGATTTCTGACTCAGTGGTGCTTCCTTGTTTCTGGTCTTTTCAGATTATTTTATTTTCTTTATTGATTGTGCATAGATTATTCAAAGCAACATTGCGTGTGTTGAACTCGAAAGTTTTTCATCTGTAGGGGCAATTATGTACATCCAGATTCTGAATGTTTTCCAAGGGGAGGATAAACTAACTGAACAGTAGTCTCAAATATCCTGTTTGTTAGAACAGAATCTTCTGCATCTCAGGAAATGACACCCATTATCCATTCAGTTCAAGTAAGAAACCTAGGGAGTTTTTGACTTTCATATTTCTTTCACTCTTCACCAATAATCCACCAGCAAGTAACTGTTGATTATGACTCCATAGTGAGCCCCAAATCTACCACTTCTCCCTCTTTCATCTCCCACCCTGTTAGTTTTAGCCTGTCATCTCTTGTCTGATGACTTTATGTTTACCTAACTGGTTTATCTGTTGCTCTCCTACTTTTTACTATTCGTCCTCTCCATAGCCAACACGTTGAGATATATGTATGTGTGTGTGTGTACACATATATATATATATCTCAATTTATTTTGAGATCATTGTAGATTGGCATGCAGTTGTAAGAAATAATACAAACTACATATCCAGTTTCCCCTGGTGGTAATTTCTTTCATGATTATAGTACGATATCACAACTAGGATATTGACTCCAATACATCAAGAAATGGAACATTTCCAGGTTGCCTGGGTGGCTCAGTCTGTAGGGCATCTGACTCTTGATTTCTGTTCAGGCTATGATCTCATGGGTTGTGAAATTGAGCCCTTTCTGGGGCTCTGTGTTGAGCAGGGAGTCTGCTTAAAGATTCTGTCCTTTTGTCCTTCCCCCCGCTCACACATGCTCTCTCTCTAAAAGAAATAAATCTGCGGGGGAAAAAAAGAATAGGAACATTTAGGGGCACCTGGGTGGCTCAGTTGGTTAAGCGACTGCCTTTGGCTCAGGTCTTGATCCTGGAGACCCGGGATCGAGTCCCACATCGGGCTCCCTGCTCGGCAGGAAGCCTGCTTCTCCCTCTCTCATTCCCCCTGCTCGTGTTCCCTCTCTGGCTGTGTTTCTCACTGTCAAATAAATAAAATCTTAAAAAAAAAAAAAAGAATAGGAACATTTCTATCACCATAAAGATCTTATATAATCTCACCTACTTCCCTCCCACCTTCATCTTTCTGTAACCCCTAGCAATCACTAATATGTTATCCATTTCCATCATTTTGTCTTTTCAAGAATGTTATGTAGGTAGAATCATACAATGTTTATCTAGTACTTCTGGCATTGTTTTTGAAAGAGCGATGATAGTGGGGACATCCTTGAATTGTTCCCAGTCTTCAGGGAAGAGCATTCAGTCTTTTATCATTAAGTATAATGTTAGTGATAGATTTTTGGTAATTGTTCTTTACCAAGCTGAGGAACTTCCCCTCTTATTTTCATTTTTCTGAGAGTTTTTATAATGAATGGGTATTGAAATTTGTCACGTGTTTTTTTTCTGCATTGATTGAATTATGGTCTTCTTTAGCATGTTTTAATATATAGATTACATTGATTTTCAAATGTTGAACCAGTTTTGGGAATTATGTATGATTATTTTCATATATTGGTGAGTTCTATTTGCTATTATTTGTTACAAATTTTTGTGTATATATGTAACTATTCATGAGGGATATTGGTTTTTTTTTTGTACTTTTGTTTTTTTAAAGATTTTATTCATTTATTAGAAGAGAGAGTGAGCACAGGAGTGTGGGGGGGCACAGAGAGGGGGAAGCAGATTCCACTGAGCATGGAGCCCAGCTCAGGGCTTGATCTCAGGACTCTGACATGAGCTGAGCTGCAAGCAGCCACCCAATCTACTGATCCACCCAGGTGCCCCTGTACTTTGGTTTTGAGATCAGGATAATAAAATTTCATATAATTAATTGTGAAGTGTTCCTTTCTCTTCTGTATTCTGGAAGAAACTGTAGAATTGGTGTTAATTCTTTAAACATTTGGTAGAATTCTCCAGTGACACTGTCTGGGCTTGGAGATTTCTTTTTGGGGAAGTTTTAAAGTAGAGCTAAATTTCGTTAATAGTTATAGGGCTTTTCAAATGATCTGTTTCATATTGTATGAGCTGATATAGTTGGTGTTTTGGGGAGAGTTGGTTCATTTCATCAAAGTTGTCAAATTGAGGTGTACTGAGTTAATTCCTTATTACGCTTTTGATGCCTATATGGGTCTGTATTCATAGTCCCTATTTGATTCCTCGAATTAGTAACTTGTGCCTTCTCTTTATTTTGTCAGTCTTGGCTAGAGTTTTGTCAATTTTATTGATCTTTTCAAAGAAGCAGGTCTTTTTTTAAGTTTTCAAGTTTTTATTTAAATTCTAGTTAACATATAGTGTAATACTAGTTTCAGGAGTAGAACTTAGTGATCCATCACTGACGTAATACACCCAGTGCACATGACAACAAGTGCACTTCTTAATCCCCTTCACCCATTTAACTCATCCTGCACCCATCTCCAGTTCTCTATAATTAAGAATCTCTGGGTACCTAGGTGGCTCAGTCGGTTAAGTATCTGCCTTTGGCTCAGGTGTTGCTCCTTGGGGTGGTGGGTTCTTCCTGCATCAGGCTCTCTTCTCAGCGGGGAACATGTGTCTCCTTCTCCCTCAGTTCCTTCCCCCCTCCCCTGCTCATGCTCTCTCTCTCTCTCTCTAATAAATAGGTAAAATCTTAAAAAAAAGAAAAGAGTTTCTATGATTTGCCTCCTCTCTTTTTTTTTTCCTTAACAGATGAACATAGGGGAAAGGGGGAAAAATAACAAAACCCCCCAAAGAAACAGCTCTAATGTCACTGATTTTTCTATTGTTTTTCTGTTTTGATTTCATTGATTTCTGCTCTTATCTTTACTATTTCCTTTCTTCTTGCTTTGGTTTTATTTTACCCTAGTTTTTTAGCTCTTGAGTTGAGAGCTTAGACTATTAATCTGAGACTATTCCTCTTTTCTAATGTAAGCACTTCCAGACTATATTCTCTCAGCACTGCTTTTGCACTGTCCTGCCTAACTCTGGATATATTCATTTTCTTTTTCCTTTTTTCTTTTTTTTTAAGATTTTATTTATTTATTTGACAGAGAGAGAGATCATAGGCAGGCAGAGAGAGAGGAGGAAGCAGGCTCCCCACCGAACAGAGAGCCCGATGCAGGCCTCGATCCCAGGACCCTGAGATCATGACCTGAGCCGAAGGCAGAGGCTTTAACCTACTGAGCCAACCAGGCGCCCGTGTTTTCATTGTCATGTAGTTCAGCGCATCCTTTGATTTACCTTGAGACTCACCCCCCCCTTTTTAAAAGATTTTATTTATTCATTTGACATAAACACAGCTAGAGAGGGAACACAAGCAGGGGAAGTGAGAGAGGGAGAAACAGGCTCCCCACCGAGTAGGGGGCCCGATGCCGGGCTCGATCCTGGGACTCCGGGTTCATGACCTGAGCCAAAGGCAGACGCTCAACAGCTGAGCCACCCAGGTGCCCCGAGACTCCCCCCCTTTTTTTTTTTTTTTTGGCCCATGGATTATTTAGAAATACATTGTTTAGTTTTCAAGCATTTGGAGATTTCTTTTCATCTTTCTTTTATTGATTTCTACTTTGATTTCATTGTTGTTGGAGAATAGACTCTGTATGATTTCAGTTTTTAAAAATTTATTAAAGTTTTTTTTAATGGCTATGGATGTGGCCCCTCTCTATTTTTTTTTTGAGGGGAAGAGAGGGTGAGCATGCACGCCGGCAGGAGACGGGCAGGGAGAGAAGAGCAAATTTTAAGCAGGCTCCAAGCCCAGTGCAGAGCATGGGGCTCCATCCCAGGACCCTGAGATGACAACCTGAGCTGAAATCAGGAGTCAGAAAAGAATGTGTATTCTGCTGTTGTTGGGTGGAGTGTTCTGTAAATGTTGATTAGATCGTGTTGGTTGATGGTATTTGTTAAATAAGTTTATATCCTTGTGGGTTTTTTGTCTAGTTAGTCTATCAATTACTGGAAAGGAGGAGTTAAAGTCTCCAACTGTAATTGTTCTTAAAACTGTATATATATATACATATCGTAGTATATAGTTGGGTCATATTTTTTTTATCCTCTCTGCCAATGCTTTTAATTTGGTATAATTGGATCATTTGTACTTAATGTAATTATTGATATGTTAGGGCTTGAGTCTGCCATTTTATATTTTGTTTTCTGTTTTTTCTGTCAGTTTTTTGTTTCTCTTTTTCCTGCTTTCCTGGGATTACTTGATCTTTCTTTAGAATTCCATTTTTATATGTCTAAAATATTTTTGAATGTATCTCTTTATGTAGATTTTCAAATGGCTGCTCTAGGCATTACATAAAATACATATAACTTGTCATAGTCTACCGGTGCCATCATTTTACTGCCTTATGGTATAGGAACTTTATTGCCCTTTACCCTTCCCCAGTTATTTTTATTTTTTAAAAAGATTTTATTTATTTGAGAGAGAGAGAGTGAGTGAGAGAGAGCACGAGAGAGGAGAAGGTCTGAGGGAGAAGCAGACTCCCCGTGGAGCTGGGAGCCTGATGTGGGACTCGATCCCAGGACTCTAGAATCATGACCTGAGCTGAAGGTAGTGACTTAACCAACTGAGCCACCCAGGCACCCCATACCCTTCCCCATTTATAATATAATCCTTATAAATGTTTCCACTATATACATTTAAAACCATATCCTACAGGGTCATAATTTTTACTTCAACTATCAGACTTAATTTAGAAGTCTTAAGAGAAGAAAAAGGTATTTTCCTATGTCTTTCCTTTTTCCTTTCTTTTCCCTTCCTGATCTTCCAGGATTCCTTTTATCATCTTCATTCTGTTTAAGAGAAAATTTTTTTTTAATATTTTATTTATTTAACAGAGAGAAACACAGCCAGAGAAGGAACACAAGCAGGGGGAGTGAGAGAAGGAGAATCAGGCTTCCTGCTGAGCAGGGAACCCGATGTGGGACTCAATGTGGGACTCGATCCCAGGTCTCCAGGATCATGACCTGAGCCGAAGGCAGTCGCTTAACCAACTGAGCCACCCAGGCGCCCCTGTTTAAGAGAAATTTCTTTAGACATTCTTTTAGGGTATGCCAACTTGCCCATCATTCCTGAAGGGTATTTTCACGAGATACACAGTTCTGGTTTGATAGTACATTACTTTCAGCATTTGAAAAATATTATACCTCTTCTTTCTGCTTCCATGATTTCTGGTGAAAAATTCTTACTATCCTTCTTTCAAAGTTTGATGTCACTTCTCTTGCTTGCCATTTTCAAGATTTTTGTCCTTTTTGTTTTTAGTTTTCAGAAGGTTGATTGTGATCTGTCTTTCTGTGGACTTCTTTGAGATTATCCTCTTTTGGGTTTACCCAGCTTCTTGAATCAGTATGTTAATGTCTTTTGCAAAATCTGGGAAATTTTCAATTATTTTTTACTCAAGTGCTTTTTGGCCTTGCTTTTTCCTCTGCTTCCAGAATTCTGTACGAATGTTAGATCTTTTGTTGTAGTTTTATAGATCTCTGAGCTTTGGTTCACTGTTTGCAATCTGTTTTTCTCTCTTGTGTTCAGTTTGGGTAATTTCTGTTGCTCCATGTTCCAGTTAACTGTTTCTTTTTTCTGCCCTTCTCCATTATGGTATTGAGCCCATTCATTGAATTTTAAATTTTGGTAATTGATTTTTTAGTTCCAAAGTTTCCACTTGGTTTTTCTTTATATCTCTGTTTCTTTACTGAGACTTTCTGTATTATTCATTTCAGGAAGCTTTATAATTGCTTATTGGAGCATTTTTATCATGGTTGCTTTACACTGCTTGTCAAATAATTCCAGCATCTAGGGTGCCTGGGTGGCTCAGTTGGTTAAGCAACTGCCTTTGGCTCAGGTCATGATCCTGGAGTCCCCAGATTGAGTCCCACATTGGGCTCCCTGCTCAGCATGGAGTCTGCTTCTCCCTCTGACCTCTCTCTCCTTTCTTTTTTTTTAAGTTTTTATTTATTTATTTGACAGAGAGATCACAAATAGGCAGAGAGGCAGACAGAGAAAGAGGGGGAAACAGGCTCCCTGCTAAGCAGAGAGCCCGATGTGGGACTTGATCCCAGGACCCTGAGATATGACCTGAGCTGAAGGCAGAGGCTAAACCCTCTGAACCACCCAGGCACTCCGCTGACCTCTCTTTTCTGATGCGTGCTCTCTCTCTCTCTCTCATTCTCTCTCTCTCAAATAGATAAATAAAAATAAAATCTTGAAAAAATCTAACATCTGTCATCTTGGTGTTAACATCTTATTGATTGTCTTTTTCATTCAGTTTGAGATTTACATGGTTCTTGGTATGATGAATGGTTTTTGGTTGAATCCTGGGCATTTGGACATTTTGGGAAACCTATGTTATGGTTATGAGACTCTGAATCTTTTTATCCCTTCTGTTTTTGTTGGTGCTTTCCGACATTACTGTGACAGGGAAAGTGGAGGGCACCAACTTCATTACCATCAGATAGTGGTGGACATCCAGGTTCCCCACTCACAGAGCTGGGTGGGGTGGTAGCTCTGGTTCTCCAGTAGGCCTCCCTGATACCTCCCTGGGTATGAGTACAAGTGCTGTTTTCACACTCCCTGGATGACTCCCCAAACCCTGTGGGAGGCGTGGGTCTTGTTACTGATGGGTAATGGTGAGAGTCCTGACTCTACTTTGCCGTCTCTGACACCATTCTGATGGAGAAGTGGGGGTGCCCCATTACAGCCTGCTGAGGCTTGAGGTCTGGGTTCTCCACTTGGCCTCTCTTGGCATGCGTGTATGTGGAGTCACAGTGTTTTCTGTGCTAGTTGGTTGGAGTAATTGTGTAAAAGTTTTGTCTTCTCAGGCTGCCCCTTTACTGTCTTTTGCTGAGAGGCATAGGAGCAGATTCCTTTGTTTGTTTTTTAAGTCTGTGCCCTTGACATTTCCAGGTTGCTGGCTTTTTTAGTTCCAAATCTGGGATACATGAGGCAAAAGGTAAAACTCAGAGAATTCACGACTGTATTGTTCCCTGAGTCCCAAGGTCCCAAGCCAGTCTGCCTTCTGCTTTCAGTCTTCTTATGTTTGTTTCATATGTAATATACAGGGTTTTTATTTATACTCAGAAGGAGGAATAGGGAAAAGATGCATCTACTCCATTTTCTCAGATGTAGAAGGCCAGAGTGATTTTTTAAAAGATTTTATTTATTTATTTGACAGGCAGAAATACAGCTAGAGAGGAACACAAGCAGGAGGAGTGAGAGAGGGAGAAGCAGGCTCCCGCTGAGCAGGGAGCCCGATGTGGGGCTCGATCCTGGGTCTCCGGGATCATGACCTGAGCCAAAGGCAGTCGCTTAACCAACTGAGCCACCCAGTTGTCCCCAGAGTGATCTTTTTAAAAAAGAAATTAAATCATGTCATCTTCCTGTTTTTAATTCTCCAGGGGCTTTCATTGTGCCTGAAATTGAGGCTCATCCAGGGTCTACAGGACATGATCCTGTCATGCCTACTTTTCCATCCTTTGCCATAGACCTCTTCCCCTCTTTCCCACACTGCTTCGGGCAGATGGGCCTTTTAAGATTAATTTTATCATCAAATCTATTTTAAGTCTATTCTATTCCAGACATCGGTCTAGGCATAGACCAGGCACAGAATCCCTGCCTCTTGGCGCTTACGTTGTTTCTGCCCCAGGAACATCGAGTTCATCCCGATGCAGGGACTTGCACTTTTCTGGATGCTCTTTCCCCAGCTCCCTCCTGTTCACTAAGGTCTCAGCTCAAATGTCTCCTTCTCAGAGAGACCTTCACGTTCTATCTGAAGCAGGGGATTTCTACCTGGGCTGCATGTTGGGATCAGTAGGGGAATGTTAAAAATTTTTTTTTCAAAGCCCAGGTTTCATCCCAGACTAATCAACTCCAAGTCTCTACGAGTGTGGCCTGGGCATCAGTGTTCCTACAGCTTTCAAGGGAACACCCTTGTGTAGCCAAGACTGAAACTACTCACAGTTACCAAGTAGTACCTCCCTCCTTCTTGTCACTGTAGGAAATGATCTTCTTGATATGCTGACTTGTGAGTTTTTCTCAAACTGATCTAGTAAGTAAAGTAAGTTTCAAGCCCATGAATGGGAAACTCGGTTTCTTACTTCCAATAATGATTCCGACTCTGGAGACTGAAACTCACATGAGAACAAGGATTTGTGACGTGATCTCTCTGAGCTCTCTGGCTAGACTTCACAGTCAGGATTTTTCTACTTTTGAATCAGAACTTGTGGGCCTAGGCCTGGTGTAGAAGTGGCCTTTCAGCAGGTGATGTCCTGACCAGAATTCCTTCTCCTCTGAAAGCCTTTTTTCTGGCCGCACCCGACTTTCTCTGTCTGAGGTTCCCTAGGAGTTGCCTTCCTCATGCTGTCAATGTGTATGCTCTGGGGAGCTGGTCCTTGGGGTGCAGTTAGAATTGAGGAAGAGCAGGGGGACCAACTCATCTCAGCTTGCCTAGGATTTTTCTCCTCTGAGTCATGAAAGTCCTGTATTCTATAAACTCCCTTAGTCCTGGGACAACTGAATGGTTGGTTGCCTAAGAAGAATCTGAGAGTCCTCTTGGCACCTTTCCTGGGCTGGGAGGAAAGAGGTCGAGAGGACATTGATGTGGTTTGACACCATGACTGGGCTGTCCAAGTTCAGTTTTTCAAAGCTTTGTACTGCTGAGGACTTGCTAGAGTTGTATTCTCCTTAAGGCAACAAACAAGGGAAAATATGGGCCCCTCCTGGGCCAGAATCTATGTATCCTATAGACTCTTACTCCAAATTCTCACTCTATCTTTATAATTTTTTTCAGCGGGGTGAGGTGGGGTGGAGGAGGGGCTCCAGTTGGGTTACCAGAAACTGTTTGAAAGAAGATTCATTGATCTCTCTTTGTTGGCCCCCTGTCTGAGTCTGTGTCTATGGTGAGGACCATGGAGCACCGTCTAGTTGTGGTTTGGGTGCTGGGGTAGACGAATAGCTAAACTGCCAGCTATATAATGCAGCTTGAGGTTAAATGTATGTTTTAGAGCTGTGTTGCCCAGAGTGTGGTCTGAAACTACCTGTCAGACCTTTCAGGATCACCTGGGGGGCTTATTAAATACAGATTCTTAGGCCCAACTCCACAGCAGGTTTAGGGAGGGAATAAGAAAACTATTTATTTAGATCTTATTTGTATATTTGTCAGAGAGAGAGCACAAGCAAGGAGAGTGGCAGGTAGAGGGAGAAGCAGGCTCCCTACTGAGCGAGGAGCCCAGGACAGCAGGACTTGATCCCAGGACCCCGGGATCACGACCTGAACCGAAGGCAAATGCTTACGTACTCAGCCACCTAGGCACTCTGGAAACTGAATTTTTAGAAGCACCCCTTGTAAAATTCATGGATCCTGACATTTGAGGACCACTCTGCTGTCGCTCCATACTGTTTAGGTGATGTCCGGAGACCATCTGAGGAAATCCGCTCCAGATTTTGCTTCACGTTGGAAGGGTCGTGACAAAACATATGGGACTTTTAAGGGGCTTTATTACATATTTTTTTTCTACTGGTTGTGTGGCGTTGAGGCTCAGGTGGAACTGAGCAGAGTGATAGTAGCAATCCTCCCTACACTTTACTAATGCTTTTCTTTCTACCTTTAACAGCGGACAGAGAACTTTGGTGGAAAAGTGATAGAATAATATCTTTATAACAGTTTAACAGCTTTTGCTCTCAGCTTTATAGGCCTCCTCAGATTGATGGGAAAGTTAAATGAGGGAAATGAGTCCAAATCACATGGAAAGGAAGATAGCGCCTGCTGCCCAGTGTTCTGAAACTGGGCTCAATTCCCAGGAGATGTTTAAGTTATTTTTTGGTTGAAGTCAGCATTTTTCCCCCTGTTAACTGCACCTGCTGCCATCAGATGTCTAATACTTTAAAAATAATATCTATACTAGGGGGAGAGTTATTGCAGTATAAATCCAGCTGACATCTTAGCTGGGAATTTGACTCCCCCCACCGCCGACAGAGTCACATTTATGTAATAATAATCTTTTGCACTAGCAGAGAGTGCCATCGATCTGTCAGCTCACTGGCATGTTCACACTCCAGATGTGGACTCACTTGGAAAATGTGATACTGGGAGTCGCTTTTGAATTCCCTGTAACTGGGCTGACCTGGGACTTCGAAGGCTCTGGTTTAGTTGATGACAACTTTCATGGTGGCCATGGTGTATGGTGTGGGAGTGGCAGGACACCAGCCTCTTAATATTCAGGATTCCACTGAATCCCTAGGTTGGTCTGATAATGGTTCAAACCAAGGATAATAAAAATAGTGATTTAGAAATGTGAATGGTTTTTCTTGATTGTGAATTATTTTATAAATCTGTTCAGGCGAGGCTGTTTTGTGCTAGCTTTTGTCCCCTGCTTGCAGGGCACTAGTCCTCTTGAAATTCTTCTCCCCGCCCATGTTTTTCTAGGATTCAAATGAGGGCACTTCACACACGCTTTCAAAAGTCTAGATGTCTCTGTTACAGCCACATTTATTATTTCTTCTTCCATTTTGGCCTCAGGCTCTGATTCCACATCGGCTGGTGCCTTCTGCATTTAAATTGGATCACCTCTGTTTTTTCTTCTAGGCTGAGATGGCTTCCTTCTTCCCCCAGAATCCCAGAAATTTGCCTCTTTTCATCTCCTTGTGTTCAAGGCACTGGTTAAAGTTTCTCATCAAGCGTCTGAGTTTTTTTTTTTTTTTTTTTTGAACAAAGTGGCTTGGGCAGGGCTGCAGGACCGGAATGCTCGTAATACAGGGTGGTCCGAGATCCTTTATTACATGGTGGGTCAGGAACACTGTTCTCATTCAGGTGATACAAGTGTCCATTCACACACAGCAGTGGAAGAGACAACACAGGTAAAAATATGTTCCGAGGGTGTCATTATCTTCTGGTGGGGAGCTGATGCTCCAGTTACCTGCCGCCCTTCCAGCAGGATGGTGGCAGATAGATATGCATTGTCTTCATTAGCCTGGGCAGTTAGGACGCTTTCACAGATACTTGCTTCAGTTGACTTTGGTAAGAAACCAAATGATACTCCTCTCATAGAAAATAATTCCACAGTGACTGTTTAGGTACCATGATATATGGTTGTTTAAAGTAGTGTCCTATTTTACAACAACATGGGTGGCTCTAGAGAGCATAAAGCTAAGTGAAGTAAGTCCATCAGAGAAAGGCCAAATACCATATGGTTGCACTCATATGTGGAATTTAAGAAACGAAATAAATGAGGTGGGGAGAGACAAATAAAAAAAAATAGACTCTTTTTTTTTTAATTTTATTTTTTCAGTGTTCCAAGATTCATTGTTTATGCCCCACACCCAGTGCTCCATGCAATAGGTACCCTCAGTACCCACCACCAGGCTCTCCCATCTCCCCACCCCCAGCCCTCCAAGACCCTCAGTTTGTTTCTCTGTCCAAAGTCTCTCATTTTTCATTACCCTCCCCGAATTACCCTACTTCCCATTTCCTTTCCTTCTCCTACTGTCTTCTATATTACCCCTTTTGCACCACAAGTAAGTGAAACCATGTGATACTTGACTTTATCTACTTGGCTTATTTCACTCAGCATGATCTCTTCCAGTCCAGTCCATGTTGCTACAAAAGTTGGATGTTCATCCTTTCTGAAGGAGGCGTAATATTCCATTGTTTATATGTACCACATCTTCTTTATCCATTCATCTGTTGAAGGGCACCTTGGCTCTTTCTACAGTTTGGCGATTATGGCCATTCCTGCAATGAACATTGGGGTACATATGGCCCTTTTTTTCACTACATCTGTATCTTTGGGGTAAATACCCAGTAGTGCAATTGCAGGGTCATAGGGTAGTTTTATTTTTATACTTTTTAAATTTTATTTATTTATTTATTTGTTTGGCAGAGAGATCACAAGTAGGCAGAGAGGCAGGCAGAGAAAGAGGAGGAGGCAGGTTCCCTGCTGAGCAGAGAGCCCGATGCGGATCTCAATCCTAGGACCCTGAGATCATGACCTGAGCCGAAGGCAGAGGCTTTAACACTCTGAGCCATCCAGGAGCCCTATTTTTAATTTTTAAATGAACCTCCACACTGAAAAAAACAGACTCTCTATATAGAGAACAAACTGATGGTTATCAGAGGGAAGTTGGGTGGGGGATGGGTGAGCTAGGTGACAGCACTTCAGAGAACACTTATCATGATGAGCACTGAGTAATATATAGAATTGTTGAATCACTGTATTGTATGCTTGAAACTAATACAGCACTGCATGTTAACTATCCTGGAATTAAAATAAAATTTAAAAAAATTTTAAAAAGTAGTGTGTACTTTCTAAAGGGAAAATCCATGTTTGTCTCTGGTAGCAAGTATTTGTTACAAATTTTTGTTATTATTAAACAAAATCTGTTTATCAAATAAAATAAAATTATCCCAGATCTTTATTATTTATAACAATTTATTTACATACCTGTTTATTCGTGTAAAAAAAGCACTTGATACATTATTTAAAACAGCTTAGTTTGAGCTGAATCACACTCATCTAAAGCCCATGGAGCTTGTGAACAGTCCACTTTCTCCACTGTGGCTGGAGATTGTTTGATGGTCTGGACCCATTTAGGTTGCTGCAGATGGAAACAAATCCTCTGTGGGAGCTGGTTCTACACACGGGGTTGGTGTGGAACCTACCAAATTCAGCACAGTAGCTCCTTCCAGCACGGTTCGATGTCTCCTGTGGACTGCTTCATATGTGCCTGAAGTGTAGGGACTTGTTGGCAGCAAGAATGGTTTTCCTTATGCATTCATTTTTTTGCTTAATTATTTTTCTTATAGTTTTATTTGTCAGCTCTATATCCTGTATTTATTTGATAATATTCTGGCTGTTAATAGGCCAGACAATGGCATCCTTTCCCAAACCTAAAGCAGAAGAATGGAGATAAAAATGTACCCCGAAGTCTAGATGATGGGGACGAATTTTAATGGGCCTGCATGTGCACAGTGTGAAAAATCCCACTTTCTCTGTCTCTTGATACATTTTTAAAAAGATTTTATTTATTTATTTGATAGAGAAAAATATAGCTAGAGAGGGAACACAAGCAGGGGGAGTGAAAGAGGGAGAAGCAGGCTTCCCGCCGAGTGGGGATCCTGATGTGGGGCTCGATCCCAGAACTCTGGGATCATGACCTGAGTTGAGGGCAGCCGCTTAAGGACTGAGCCACCCAGGAGGCCCTTTTGATATGTTTTATTAAAAGAAGTGCTTGGGGCTGCTGGCTGGCTCAGTCCATAGAATATGTAATGTTTGATCTTGGGGTCGTGAGTTCAAATCCCACGTTGGGCATGAAGCTTACTTAAAAAAAAAAAAGAAAAAAGTGCCTTGTGGAGTGTCTGCCCAGAGTAAAAGAGATGACATTAACTGTGGCAGAGACTGTGGGATGTTCTACAGCAGCCTTTCCCACTCTTTCCATAACAATAGAAATCCTGAGTTTTAGGTGGGTGCTGGGCTGCTCAGAGTAAAGATATGCTCCGTGATAGCCATGCGACCAATGTAACATGTCACATGATAGCTCCCTGGAATTTTCCTTGAAGATAGTTGGCACATTCTGATGGAAAAATTAAATGAGGGAAATGAGTCCAAATCGCATAGAAAAGAAGATGGCAGTTGCTGGGTTTTGTCAGCTTCTCCGTCCCTCCTTCTGCCCTGCTCCCTGAAATATAGATATATTGGGGGAGCCTTAGTTGCCACCTTGGGCTGTGAGGATGGGGGCCCTGTGTTTAGGGTGGTAGGAGAACGAGCTAGAAAGATGTTGAGACTTTTATGAGGCAAAGCTCCTGTAACCCGTCCTCACTTCTCATATAAGACTGAAAGACATCTTTGTCTTGTATTTCCTATTTGGCTAAATCTAATCATAAGTGATACAGTGATGCTACCCTTTAGGAAGGGAGATTTTATCACCTAATTCCTGGAAACCTCTTATAGGGCTTAATCATCCTGAAGGACAAAATACTCCTTTTTGCTTTTTAAAGAGTATCTTTGAATCATTTTGTTCCTGTTTTCTCTTGTTCAGGTCTCTGAAATTGGAGAGCCATTGGTTGACCTCCCTACAATACATGTTTGTGTTAGAGGCTTTTTGTTTTGCCTTATTTTGCAGCTTTTTGTCGATCAGTGAATTTAGAACTTGAAATAATGATCATTTTACTTTTTGAAAAATATTCATAATCAATTCTTTTTTTGTTAGAAGCTTTTTGTTTGCCTTATTTTGTAGCTTTTTGTCAGTGAATTTAGAACTTGAAATAATGATCATTTTACTTTTTGAAAAATATTCATAATCAATTCTTTTTTTAGTGAGAGAATCAGCTGTGCTAGGCTTGGGGGTTCTAATTATGCCTGTGATTTATTATTAGGGATTATGACAGGCTGGCTCCTAGTGAAATGAATAAGCTGTTTGCTGAACTGTGAGGGGAGGACGCACAGAGAGAGTGTATTGACCCTATAATGCCTGGAGGACTGTTGGGAGAAAAGTCTCTGTGTGTGCATGTGAGTGAGAGAAAAAATAGAGTATCTTCAAAGCAGAAACACTTCCTACATTTAACTGTTGCCCTGTCTTTCGGCTTCCTGGGGAGCAGAAGGCTCACACCAGCGAGGCAGCCACGTCAGACACCTTTGGTGCATGAAATTAGGGCCTGTGTCTGAGATGCCAGACGCATTTCTGTGCCAGCTAGCTGTCTTTATACTCTGACTCATTCAGGAGACTACATTTCCTGCAAAAGTCACTAAAAGCATTCTTTAAAGGAAATGTAATTATATACATATTAATAAGACTTCCCTCAGTTACGTGCCCCATACCTTCAGACACACAGTGACTGACTCACCTTTTTTTTCTAAATAACAGCTTTATGGAGATATAATTTTAGCATATTCATAGTTGTACACCTATTACCACAGTCAATTTGAGAACATTTTCATCACTCCAGAAAGAAACCTTGTACTCACCGGCATCCCTCTTTTCCCCAGCCCCCCTTTCCCTTCAGCTCTAGGCAACCACCAAGCTACTTCCTGTCTCTAAGAACTTGCCTGTCCTGGATCTGTCAGACAAGTGAAATCATACAACATGCGCTCTTTTGTGACTGGCTGCTTCTCACAGTGTATTTTTTGAGATTTGCGCATGTACTAGTGTATACTAGTGTGTACCGGAAATTTCCTTTTATGGCTGAACAATATTGCATTGTGTGGACAGAGCATATTTTCTTTGTTCCTCAGCTGATGAACTTCTGGGTTGTTTCCACTTTTTGGCTTTTCTGAGTAGTGCTGCTATGTACAAGCTCTTGTGTAGACCCATGCTTTCACTTCTCTTGGAGCAGAATTGCTGGATGCGGTAGGCAGCAGAATGTTCCCCTGCTCAGAGACTAGGACAGAAGAATGAGTCAGTTTTATCCTGGAGGACAGCTTTGTCCTTGTCTTCAAGGAGCGCCTGGGTGCCTCAGGTCATTATCTTAGGGTCCTGGGATGGAGCCCCGTGTTGAGCTCCAGACTCAGCTGGGAGTCTGCTTGTCCCTCTGCCCTCCTCCTGCTTGTGCTCTCTCTCTCTCAAATAAACAAATATAATCTTTAAAAAAATGAAGAGAGGCACTTGGGTGGCTCAGTTGTTGGGCATCTGCCTTCAGCTTGGGTCATGGGCCTAGAGTCCTGGGATTGAGCCCCGCTTCAGGCTCCTTGCTCAGTGGGAGGCCTGCTTCTCCCTCTCCCACTCCCCCTGCTTGTGTTCTCTCTCTCTGTCAAATAAATAAAAATAAAATCTTAAAAAAATGAAAAGAAGTCTTTACCTTGGAGCTGTAGAGTCAGGTTGCTACGTTTTCAGGTAAGGTTGGAGACAGTGCTAATAAAGTGAAAGCAAGTATTTTTTTTTTTAAGATTTTATTTATTTACTTGACACAGAGAGCACAAGCAGGTGGAGTGGCAGGCAGAGGGAGAGGGGAAAGCACACTTCCTGCTAAGCAGAAAACCCAAGGTGGGATTCCATCCCGGGATCATGAGTTGAGCTGAAAGCAGATGCTTAACCCGCTGAGCCACCCATGTGTCTCCACAAACACATTTTATAACAGGGAATGTAGTCGGTACGAATTCCATCATACAAATTTGTCTTGAGGAACTACTCTCATTTTAATTTTTAAAAAAATTTTAGGGAAGGGGCGCCTGGGTGGCTCAGTTGGTTGAGCGACTGCCTTCGGCTCAGGTCATGATCTCGGAGACCCGGGATCGAGTCCCACATCGGGCTCCCTGCTCAGCGGGAAGCCTACTTCTCCCTCTCTCAGTCCCCCTGCTTGTGTTCCCTCTCTGGCTGTGTTTCTCTCTGCCAAATAAATAAAATCTTTTAAAAAGTTAAAAAAAAAAATTTTTAGGGTGCCCGGGTGTTAAGCATCTGCCTTTGGCTCAGGTCATGATCCCAGAGTTTTGGGATCGAGCCCCGTGTCAGGCTCCCGGCTTGGCGGGAAGCCTGCTTCTCCCTCTCTCACTCCCCCTGCTTGTGTTCCCCTCTCGCTGTGTTTCTCTCTGTCAAATAAATAAATAAAATCTTAAAAAAATTTTTTTTTAATTTGAGAGAGAGCCCATGAGCCGGTGGAGGGGCAGAGGGACAAGCAGACTCGCTGCTGAGCTCAGAGCCTGATGTGGTGTTTGATGTGGAACTTGACAGGGTCCTTGATCAAGGACATGACCTGAGCCCAAATCAGATGCTTAACTGACTGTGCCACTCCAGCAGCCCCTCATTTTAATTTTTGATCAGAGTCTATCAAGCAACATAGGCTCTTAAGTCCTTTTGGGGTGTATCCTAAGCCCACCCTTCCACCTATGGTGAGTCACTTTTCCCTGCAGACACCTGTAACCTCACTTGCCAAGGCTAGATTCCACCCAGAGCATGGGTTATGCCTGTAAATGCCTTGCTGCCTGCTTGCACCTTGTAATTGGAACCTCATAGTTTCCTTACCGCTGCCATGCTTTTTCATAGATCCAAGCCGCTGGAGTTGAAGTCATTTCTGGGGACAAGTCTTCATCTTTGTTCTTCATCTGGGGGTGCATTGCCACATGTCAGCTCTTCCTGCAGAGGTGGGGTGGTGTTGTGATGGCATCCTAGGCTTGACAGTCTCCTACTTATTATCCTGGGCCTAAGTTCCAGCCCTGCCACTTCTTATTTCTATAGACTTGGGCAGATCACTTAGCCTCTCAGTGCCTTCATCTGTAAAATGGGGTTATAGAGAACCCATCTCATGGAGTTCTTGTAAAGCTCACGTGATACATGTAAAGACTCAGGCGGTTAGTAAGTACTCACTAAGAGTTGTTGGGTAGTATCATTCTTTCCAGGGTCAGCATGCTATGCTCACATTCCAGCTACTCCAGCCTGGACACACAGGTCCACATATGATATGCGGGAAGGTGGTTTTGCTGCATACTCATACGGCCCAAGAGCTTTGCCCTTAGGTTCGAAACCTTGTGGCAGCAGATTTTTTGCCCGTGGGGTATGCCGATGTGTCTTTCAGCTTCTTATTGACTCTCCTGGTTCTTTATAACAAGGGCAGGTCTTTCCATTTTATTGGAGCAGAGGAGGATCACACTTTTCGCATTACTTGTCCTGTTCCCTGAGTTAATTGCTTGCAAGAAACCATGTCTGGCACCTTCGATCTTCGCTGTTCTCTTGGCTGATGCTAAATCTGTGACCCCCTCAAAATCCCTGTTGGCTGCCCTTCTGGCTGTCAGAGGGCCAGCTCCAGGCTTGTGCTCCCCCCGCACCGAGAACCAGCAGGGAGACCCGAGTGGCACCGGAAATAGCGCTGGCGTTAGGCAAAGCCAGCAAGTGCCTGTGCCCCACCAGCCCTTCTGTTCAGTTTTCTTCTCTTTTGTTTGGTTCTTTCTCCCACACAAGGTGTCTGTCTCAGCAAGGTGCATGTCAGGCAGCTCAGGAGCCTGGGGCCTTCTCCCCTATCTTCTCTGTGTAGACACCTGCTTGTGCTAGTTCCGGATGTTCTCTTGGCCTGCTGTCTTTGCTGGAAAGCAATCAAACATTATCTCCCCTGTCCCACTCCAGGTGTTGAGAGCCAAAAACAACTTCAGGAATACTTGTTTTTAACAACAGAAATTTGGAAATAGACTAACCCTTAAAGGTCACATTTTTCCACATCACACCAGCCTGGCTAGAAATAGAGGTAGGTGTGTGTGTGTGTGTGTGTGTGTGTGTGTGTGTGTGTGTGAGAGAGAGAGAGAGAGAGAGAACACACATGCATGCAAGAGAGCGAGAGCACATGTACAGACATTTCCCTTTTATTTCCTTAGTTCAGAAACAAGTTTAAGTTGCACACATTTATTACACCATCCCTTAATTCCACTTAACTTGAGGTAGTGAGCGTTGACAGCCTGGGATGTACCTTTCCACATATTTCTCTGTGTTCCTAGTAGAGACAGGTCACAGCTGTTCCTCAGGATGGCCATTCAGGTTGTTTTCAATTTGGGGGTCATTGTCAATAGCCCTTCAATGAACACATGAGAACATGCAGCTTGTGTATTGATTCTTTTTTTTCCTAAGATGTTTATTTATTTGACAGAGAGAGACACAACGAGAGAGGGAACACAAGCAGGGGGAGCGAGAGAGGGAGAAGCAGGCTTCCTGCCAAGCAGGGAGCCTGTTGTGAGGCTCGATCCCAGGACCTTGGGTTCATGACCTGAGCCGAAGGCAGACGCTCAACGACTGAGCCAGCCAGGTGTCCCGTCATTGGTTCTTACTTGTAGGATAGTTCCACAGAAATAGGGCTGCTCAAGGTGTACGCATTTAATGATAGTGCAGGTTGCTTTCTAGGTATCTATAGCCATCTGCTTGCCCACTGGAAACATGAAAAGAGGTTTATATCTCCATGCTTTAATACTGGATCTTACACGTTTTATTTTATTTTTGCCAAACAGTGGTGGAAAAGCTTTTCTCCTTTTTATTCTAATTGCATTTTTTTTTAAGATTTTATTTATTTATTTGACATAGAGAACACAAGTAGGCAGAGAGGCAAGCAGAGAGAGCAGAGGAAACAAGCTCCCTGCTGAGCAGAGAGCCCAAAGCAGACCTCGATCCTAGGACCCTGGGATCATGACCTGAGCCGAAGGCAGAGCCTTTAACCCACTGAGCCACCCAGACGCCCTCTAATCGCATTTCTGCCATACCCTTAGGATGCACCAGAATTCTTCTTGGAAACTGGCCCTGATGGCACCTTTGGGCCTGCTTTCAGATGCCCGCTGGCTTCAGTGTTCTCTGAAGAGAACTTCGATGATCACAAGGGATTTTAATCACAGCAGCTGACGTACCCTGTATGAATTGAAAACGATCACAAAGATGGAGTTCATGTAAATGCCACTGGAAAGGTTACAGGAACAAGAAAGAAAGAGTAGACAAAGTATGTGCACAAATGCTGGGAGTGTTTCAGCTTCCCCTCAGCTCTGTGCAGTGGTCTGCCCCATTCTCTGCTGAACATACAGAACCCTTTGCAGGAGAGCAGGACATTCGTGGCTGGCTTATTGGGTTTAGAGAGAGGAGCATTTGGAGTGAAGGACTCCCCAGAGCCAGCATAGTTCAAGCATTTCTCACGCTTTCCTGCTAAAGCCAGATCTGTCTTCTAGGTGGTCCCCCTTTCCTGAGGTTTTTCTAGCTCTCCAGCACTGTGATTACTCAAGCTATGGAAACCTGTTAGTACTTTTCCAGAAGTGTGCCCCCCTCAATGTCCTTTACTGCATAGTGAGCAGGTTTTTCTAAAAGCGACTCCATCTCTACAGCCAGCACCCTTAAGTGCTTCATCTCCTGTTTTGCTCCAGCTTGCTCAGATAGGATGTCTCTTGGACCAGGGTTGTACATCAGGCCTGGGGACTTGCTTGTTGTGGATTATAGCTTAGGAGGCATAAGTTTTCCTTCTTTTTCCATCTCCTGCCACTCTGTCCTCCTTCCTATCCAGCATGCTATGAAGTAGGCACCACAGTGCCATGCATACTAACACTCTCTTGGGGATGTTTTTCCCCCGCAGATGCAGAGAATGTGTTTTGGGAGACAGAGCACTGATATAGGAGGGTCTGCCTGACCCAAGCAGATTGGTCAGTGAGCTTCTGGCAGACTAGAGCAGTGTTCAACTCAAATTTGTTGGGAGCCACCCGCGTCTCGCAAGCTGATGGAGTCACCGTGGGGAAGATGGGCAGTAGAAGCGCAGCTCCTGCCTCACAGGAAAACTCACTGATCTCCATAAGTCTCAGTGAGAAGGCAGCTCCTGCCGCCATAAAATAACCCCACTGGGCCTGATGTGGACACAGTGAGGAAAGGGTGGTCTGAGCCTCACTCCTGCCGATGGAGTGAAATTGGCATCTCCTTCTTTTTTACTATTTGGTCTTTATTCTAAAAGCAAAAGCACATTACTCTTAATAGGACCTCAGGATGCTCCAAACCAAACAGAGAATTCTTTACTGACACTGCATAAAGACCATACCTTTAGCCCCTGCTATAAAGACTTCAGATCAAATCCCTAAAGAAGTTTTTCCCAGCATCTTCCCCCTGAAGACACGTAAGATTATAAACTGATTAAAGGCCCCTGAGCTAGGAATCAGTTTAGCCCAAGAAAAAGAGCTTTATCTAAAGAGGAGGCACAAGGACAGAACATAAATTACTACATATTAACCAATGACAAATGGTGGTTCCCTATCCAAAGCCTACATTCCATGAGTCTCATTGCTACACAAACACCCACATCCCCTTATATTGGTGTCTGCAATGAGAATGGAGACTCGATAACAAGGCAGTTAAAAAACACTGCCATTTGGGGCACCTGGGTGGCTCAGTTGGTTAAGCGACTGCCTTCGGCTCAGGTCATGATCCCAGACACCCGGGATCGAGTCCCACATCGGGCTCCCTGCTCTGCAGGAAGTCTGCTTCTCCCTGTCTCACTCCCCCTGCTTGTGTTCCCTCTCTGGCTGTGTTTCTCTCTGTCAAATAAATAAAATCTTAAAACAAAACAAAACACTGCCATTTGTACAAGCCCTCACTATATTAGGGCCCCCATGGTGCTTACACACAGGGTTATAAATAAAAGGCCTATGCAAACAACTTAAACCCTGCCTCTACAAAATAAATAACATTTCCCCCTATGATGCTTAAGGTGCTAGACAGGATTACTCCTAGCTGGTTTACTAATAATCTAGCTTATATCTTAAAGTTCAACTCTATATGTAACTTACAAACCTAAGCCTTTTTTATCTTGTTGATTAGAATACCTTACCACTAAAAGTCATCTGCTGTAAAAATATTCTGGCTTCTGATGACACATCACTTGTTGCCTATAAGTGGAGATACTGAAAGCCAGCAAGGCAGAGATGCCTGGCAGGTGATGGAAAAGGAATCTTCGGGGCTCTCTCATTCGCCAACACGGTCCTTCCTTCAGGGACTCCTGGTTCAGCCGGAGTGGGCCTCTGGCACAAACTGCCTGGATTACCTTCCGGAAATGTTACAATAATCTACTCTGAAAGGTATATGCCCCATGTCTGATGCCTCATCCATGAAGCACAGGCACTGGACACAAGGACTGCTTGTTCTGGGTCTTCATAGAAGATCTCTCCCAGTGACTGGCAAAAGTCAACGAGAAGTGATAGCACCTAGCACCTGCTGCGGGAGGGAATTTTGGAAGAAGAGGTCCTATATGCATTGCTGGTGGAAAGGAGAAATCAGTATCATAGAAAGAAAAATACCAGGAACTAAGCATAGAGGAACAGCAATATTTATTGCAATATTATTTAAAATGGCAAAAACCCATAAGCCAAGTGAATGTGCACTTGGAAGACGGAGGCTGAATAAACTATAATATAGTCATAATGGGATGCCTGGGTGGCTCTGTCAGTTAAGCATCTGCCTTTGGCTCAGGTCATGATCCTGGGGTCCTGGGATCAAGTCCTGCATGTGGCTCCTGCTTCTTTCTCTCTCTCTCTCTCTCTTCCCCGACCCCCTGCTCACTCACTCACTCTCTCTCTGAGAAATAAAAATAAAAATATTGTAATATATTCATACCATAGAATGGGATTTTCCCACTCTATTGCATATATATCAAATAAATGATATTATTACAAAAGAAATGACAAAGAACTATGTATGTCTATAAATAGAGTGTATATGTTTATATATATGATTAATGAAATTGGAGAAAGGTATATTCACATGGTTAATTAAGATGATGTCCACAAAAAGGAACAGAATTGCAAATGATGTACCGTTTACATAGAATTATAATTTATTCATGGTGACTAGAATATTAATCATGTTTGTCTTGAAGGGTGAGATTTCAGGTGATATTTCTTCCTGTACTTTTCTGAACCATTTGAATTTGTAACAGTAAATATGTGTTAGTTAAAAAAAAAACCTCAAATAAGCTAAGACTATCTTGAAAATGCAGAGAGGTGGAAGAAGGAAATGCAGAGCTTGTGATCTGTAGCTTACAGTTGTACTTCTAGGCTCCCCTCAGATTTGGGGTCCAAATAAGATCCTACATGACTAGTAAGCATGTTAATTCATTTTTCCATGTATTATTTTTTTCAGACAACAAATGCATATTTAGTATTTTTAAAAAAGATTTATTTATTTGAGAGAGAGAGACAGCGACAGAGATAGCAGAGAAAGCATGAGAGGGGAGGAGAGGGAGAAGTGGGCTCCCTGCTCACCAATGCAGGGCTCCATGCGGCACTGGATCCCAGGACCCAGGATCATGACCTGAGCTAAAGGCAGATGCTTAACCGATTGAGCCACAAGGTGCCCCTATATTTAGCATTTGTGATTTCTAGGTATTGTCTGAGCACTGGGGCTACAGTGGTAGGAATATATAATAATACATAATAGAGTTGTAGTCCCTGCCCTCTTAAAGTTTGTGATTTAGGGGCGCCTGGGTGGCTCAGTTGGTTAAGCAACTGCCTTCGGCTCAGGTCATGATCCTGGAGACCCCGGATCGAGTCCCACATCGGGTTCCCTGCTCGGCGGGAAGCCTGCTTCTCCCTCTCTCACTCCCCCTGCTTGTGTTTCCTCTCTGGCTGTGTTTCTCTCTGTCAAATAAATAAAATCTTTAAAAAAAAAAAAAAAAAAAATAAAGTTTGTGATTTAGTGGAGATTGGCACATATGGTTAACTAATTCCCATTGTAATAGATGTTGTAGACAAGATGTGATACATATAGTGAGAATACCCAGGGGATCTGCTTATCTAGGAGGTGGCAGTGGTGAGGAAAGGTTTTATTAAAGCAGACTTGAAAAATAAGGTCAGCCTCACAGAAGGTGAGATGGAGGGGTGCCTGGGTGGCTCAGGTGGTTAGGCAACTGCCTTCGGCTCAGGTCATGATCCCAAAGACCCGGGATCCAGTCCCACATCAGGCTCCCTGCTCGGCAGGAAGCCTGCTTCTCCCTCCCTCACTCCCCCTGCTTGTGTTCCCTCTCTGGCTGTATTTCTCTCTGTCAAATAAATAAAATCTTAAAAAAAAAAAAAAAAAGGAAGGTGAGATGGAGGGCAGAAGGACAATCCCATGAAGCTCCCAGGGCAGAGGAGAGCTTCAAAGTTTCAGGGATTCAAGAGAAAGTCTGTAGGGACTGTGACACCACCTTGTCCATAGCCCTCCAGGGTGCAGTTTTGTTTTGTTTTGTTTTGTTTTTAAAGATTTTATTTATTTATTTGACAGAGAGAGAGGGAGGCAGAGAGAGAGAGAGCATGAGAGTGGGGCCGGGTGAGGGGGCTGGTCAGAGGCTCTCTGCCGAGCAGGGAAGCCTGATGCAGGACTCGATCCTGGAATTCTGGAATCATGACCTGATCCGAAGGCAGTCGTCCAACCAACTGAGCCATTCAGGTGCCCATAGGGGGCAGTTTTGACTCAAAATCGTAGTTTTGTATCTATTACAATTAAATAACAGGTGACAGCAAAGGGGTGGCTTTTCTGATACCCACAAGAATCAGTGATGGGGCAGGCTAGACTTAAGTTCGTCCTTATGAACAATTGGAAAGGAATAGAGGTTTTCAAGGAAGGGGAGGGAAGGGGAGCAGTGTTCCTGATTGCTTTAAAAATGACTGTTTTTCCAAGGTTGATAAAACTGGAGGAGGGGAAACTTTGGCAAAGTCGTCCAAAAGTTTGGTTTTGGACACATTTAGTTTGCAATACTTGTGCGAGTCCTAATGTTGGTTGGATGTGTGGCTATCTGGGATCAGGGCTCAGAGAAGAGGTGACGTGGGGCAAAAATAGGAGAGCCATTAAAGCTTAGAAAAGGTCATAGTCTGAAATAGTCTAGAGGGGAAGATGGCAGGCAGAGGGTTGAGACTGGGCCCTCTTCTAGGAAGAAATGGCAGGAAGCCAGCAAAAGATACTGAGAAGTGGTTAATGTAATAGAAGGAAATCCATGGTAAGTATCCTGGACCTATGTTTCCCACAGTTCCTAATGTCCATGGCCTTTGAATGATGGGGCCAGTTATACCATAAAGTAAAGGAGGATCCCACAGCTCTTGTCCCCAGGATTAGTGACCAATATACCTTGACTCTAACTTTTATGTTCTTTCGGATAGTCTCTTATCAGGGCACATCACATTTTGCCAGTTGAGTGGCTACAGTTCCTGATTTCCTTAATTCAACTATTGGAAAGAAGGCAAGCTGGTGAACTTATTTTAAGCACTATTAACTTGGGGGAGTTTGATGTTCATTGTTCTTTCAAGAAAGTCAAAGAGTGAACAGTAGATCTACTCTCAGGAGTTAACGGAGCTGCATTGAGGGGAAAAATGTAAAGGATTTTGATTTTTTTCCTTTAATTTCTTGAAAAAAAGCTAAAGAATATAACACTATTTTGTGGCTTAGTACTGTGATGCCTTCTGTGACTTATAGAAATGGCTCACAAATTTATGGTGAAATGATGATCAGTAAAGGAAAGTTTACAAATAATGATATTAATGGGGTGCCTGGCTTAAATGGTTAAGTGCCTGTTTTCGGCTTAGGTCATGATCTCGGCATCCTAGGATTGAGCTTGGCATTGGGCTTCCTGCTCAGTGGGGAGCCTGCTTCTCCCTCTCCCTCTGCTCCTCCTCCCTGTTCATACTCTGTGTCCTTCTCTTTCATAACTAAACAAATAAAATCCTTAAAAAAATTTTTTTAAAGGATTTTATTTATTTGACAGAGAGAAACACAGCGAGAGAGGGAACACAAGCAGAGGGACTGAGAGAGGGAGAAGCAGGCTTCCCGCCGAGCAGGAATCCTGATGTGGGACTCAATCCTGGGTCTCCAGGGTCATGACCTGAGCCGAAGGCAGTCGCTTATCCAACTGAGCCACCCAGGCGCCCCATAAAATTTTTGATATTAACATAACACTAAAGTTCTTTAACATTTTGGATGAAGCACTGTTGGCACTTTTTATATACTATTGCATTCAATACAATAGCCCAGCCAGGTAAATTGTATCTTTCCCATTTTGTAGATGAAAGAAACAGAGGACAGAGTCTATGCGATGTGTCTAAATAGTGGACCCAAACACACAGGAGCTTAAAACAGAAATGTGTTATCTCACAGTTTCCTCAGACCAGGAATTTGGGAGTAGCTTAGCTGAGTGTCTCTGGCTCTGGGTCTCTCATAAGGTGGCAGCTAGGATATTGGTCAGTTGTGCAGTCCCCGAAAGGCATGAGTGCTGCTAGAGGGTCTTCTTCCAGCTTGGCCCACTCACAGGGCTGTTGGCAGGAGGCCTCAGTTTCTCACCAGGTGGATTTTTCCCTAAGACTGCTTGAGATTCATTACGATATGTCAGCTGGCTTTCTCCAGAACAAGTGATTCAAAAGAGATAAGGAACAGAAGTGGCAATGTCTTATGAACTAGCCTCGGAAGCCTCAGTGTCATTTCTTCTGTTGTTCTTTTGTTCACACAAGTTGGCCCTATTCATTGTGGGAGAAGTCTATGCAAAGATGTGAATATTCGGAGGCTGGGATCATTGGCCATCTTGGAAGCTGCCTACCTTAGGATACTGCTCTTTCCAGAACACCTAGCAATTAGCAAAAATACCTGTTCTCTGTACAAAACTTAAATAGTCTTACCTGGAAACAAGGAAAGTGTCGATGACTCTCCCAGGTTCCTTCCGTCTGTATGAGTATATAAGGTCTGTTTGGTGTTACAGATTATCTTCTTACTCCTGTTCTTTTAAAGAATTTCAGAGTTCTTCATTTAGGGAAATGGTTGTTTTATTTATCTTATTTATTTAATTGAGGTATAATCAACATACAGTGCTATATTAGTTTCAGGTATACAGTATAGTGATTCAACAATTCAGTAACTCATCACCATAAGTGTAGTCACCATTTGGCACCAAGCAACATTATTTTACCATCTTATAGACCATATTCCATGTGCTGTACTTTTCATCTCTGTGACTCATTTGTTTTTGTAACCGGAAGTTTGTACCTCTTAATCACAAAATTTTATCTATT
Source organism: Spilogale gracilis (assembly GCA_004023965.1). Classification (NCBI taxonomy): domain Eukaryota; kingdom Metazoa; phylum Chordata; class Mammalia; order Carnivora; family Mephitidae; genus Spilogale; species Spilogale gracilis. The sequence continues at coordinate 81,619 of PITA01006668.1, forward strand.
TCACCCATCTCTCTAACCCATATCCCCGCTGGCAACTGCCTATTTGTTCTCTGTATTTATTTATTTTTTTAAGATTTTATTTATTTAGGGGCACCTGGGGCTCAGTTGGTTAAGCGACTGACTTTGGCTTAGGTCATGATCCCGGAGACCCAGGATTGAGTCCCACATCGGGCTCCCTGCTTGGCAGGAAGCCTGCTTCTCCTTGTCTCACTCCCCTGCTTGTGTTCCTTCTCTCTCTCTGTCTCTCTCTGTCAAATAAATAAAATTTTCTTAAAGATTTTATATATTTATTCAACAGAAAGAGAGATCACAAGTAGGCAGAGAGGCAGGCAGAGAGAGAGGAGGAAGCTTGTCCTTTGTATTTAAAAGTCTTTTTTTGGTCTCTTTTCCCCCTTGTTCCTTTGTTTTATTCCTTAAGTTCTACATATGAGTGAAATCATGATATTTATCTTTTTCTGTTTGACATATTTCACTTAGCATTATATCCTCTAGGTCCACCATGGTGTTGCAGATAGAAAGGTTTCATTCTTTTTTATGGCTAATATTCCATTGTATATATTATGCCACATCTTCTTTATTCATCTATAGATGGATACATGCATTGCTTCCATATCTTGATTATTGTAAGTGCTGCAGTAAACATAGGGGTGCGTGTATCTTTTTGAATTAGTGTTTTGGTTTCTAAATACCAAGTAGTGGACTTAGTGAATCATATGGTGTTCAATTTTTAATTTTTTAAAAAGATTTTATTTATTTATTTGACAGAGAGAAACACAGCCAGAGAGGGAACACAAGCAGGGGGAGTGAGAGAGGGAGAAGCAGGCTTCCCACTGAGCAAGGAGCCCGATGTGGGGCTCGATCCCTGGTCTCCAGGATCATGACCCGAGCCGAAGGCAGTCACTTAACCAACTGAGCCACCCAGGTGCCCCAATTTTTAATTTTTTGAGGAACCTCTATGTTGTTTTCAGCAGTGACACTGCACCACTTGGCATTCCCACGATTGGTGTGCAGGCTCAGGTCATGATCTCCACACTGTCATCAACACTTGTTATTTCTTGTCTTCTTGATTTTAGACATTCTGACAGGTGTGAGGTGACATGTCATTGTGGTTTTGATTTCCATTTCGCTGATGATGATGTTAAGCATCTTTTCATTTGTCTGTTGGCCATTTATATGATTTGTATGCTTTTTTGGTGTTGAGTTATATAAGTTCTTTATATATTTAGATGTTAACATCTTATCAGATATATTATCTGAAAATACCTTCTCCCATTCAGTAGGTTCTTTTATTTTCTTAATGGTTTCCTTTGCTGTCAGAAGCTTTTTATTTTGATATAGTCCCAATAGTTTAATTTTGCTTTTGTTTTTCTTGCCAGAGGAGACCTATCTAGAAAAAAGTGTTCTACAGTCAAGGTCAGAGAAATTACTTCCTATGTTTTCTTCTAGGACTTTACGTTTTCAGGTCTCACATTTAGGTCTCGAATCCATTTTGAGTTTATTTTTGGGTATGGTGTTAGTAAGTGTTCCACTCCCAATCTTTTGCATGTTGCTGTCCAGTTTTCTCAGCACCATGTATTGAAGACACTGTTTTCCCATCCTGTAGTCTTGCCTTCTTTGTCATAGGTTAATTGACCATATAAACAATAGGTTTCTTTCTGGTCTGTCTATTCTGTTCTGTTGATTATGTGTCTGTTTTTGTGCCCATACCATGCTATTTTGATTATTGCATCTTTGTAGTATATCTTGAAATCTGGGATTGTGATACGTGCAGCTTTGCCCTCCTTTCTCAGGATTACTTTGGCTGTATACGGTCTCTTGTGGGTCCATAGAAATTTTAGGATTATTTTTTCTAGTTCTGTGAAAAATGCTATTGGTATTTTGATAAGGATTGCATTGAATGAGTAAATTGCTTTGAGTAGTATGGACATTTTAACAATATTTGTTCTTCCAGTTCATGAGCATGGAATATCTTTCTGTTTGTGTCATATTCAGTTTCTTTCATCAATGTTTTGTAGTTTTTGGAGTACAGGTCTTTCATCTCCTTGGCTAATTTGATTCCTAGGTATCTTATTCTTTTTGGTGCAATTATAAATGGGATTTTCTTCTTAATTTCTCTCTCTGCTACGTCATTAGTGGTGTACAGAAATATGATAGACTTCTGTATATTAATTTTGTATCCTTTGACTTTACTGCATTTATTTATCAGTTCTAATAGGTTTTTGGTGGAGTCTTAGGGATTTCTATATATAATGTCATATAACCTGTGAATAGTGATAATGTTACTTCTTCACCAATTTGGATGCCTTTTATTTGTATTTCTTGTCTGATTGCTGTGGCTTGGACTTCAAGTACCATGTTACCAAGTGGTAAGAGTGGATGTCTTTGTCTTTTTCCTAATCGCAGAGGAAAAAGCTTTTAGTTTTTCACCACTGAGTATGAAGTTAGCTATGGGGTTTTCATATATAGCCTTTATTAAGTTGAGGCGTGTTTTCCCTAATACCACTTTGTTGAGAGTTTTTGTCGGTACTTTGTCAAATGCTTTTTCTGCATCTGCTGATAAGATCATCAAGTTTCTGTCCTTTCTATTGTTAATGTGATATATCATATTGATTAAGTTGTGACTATTGAACTACCCTTGCATCCCTGGAATAAGTCTCACTTGATTTTGGTCAGTGATTTTTTTTTCCTGTATTGTTGAATTCAGTTTGCTCATATTTTGTTGAGGATTTTTGCATCCATGTTTATCATAGGCATTGGCCTGATCGTATAGTTTTGGAGAGAAAATGGCAGAGATACAGTTTTCTTTTTCATAGTGTCTCTATATAGTTTTGTTATCAGGGCAATGTTCATGTTCATTTTGTAGAATGAATTTGGAAGGTTTCCTTTTACTTCTATTTTTAGATAACTTGAGAAGAATAGGTATTAATTATTTAAATGTTTGGTAGATTTCACCTGTGAAGCCATCTGGTCCTGGACTTTTGTTTAGGCTTTTCTTTTCTTTCTTTCTTTTTTTTTTTTTTTTTTTTTTTTTTTTTTTTTTTTTTTTTTTTTTTTTTTAGATTTTATTACTTGACAGCACAAGCAGGAAGAACACCAGGCAGAGGGAGAGGGGGAAGCTGACTCCCCACTGATCAGGGAGCCCTATGCAGGGCTCGATCCTTGAACTCCGATCATGACCTGAGCCAAAGGCAGATGCTTAACTAACTGAGGCACCCAGGTGCCCCAAAGTCCCTTACTATTATTCTGTTACTGCCAATTCCTTTATTTCTGTTCATAGTTGGTTTATGTGCTTCTATGTTGGATGCAAGATATTTACAATTGTTACATTCTCTTGTTGAATTTTTCCCTTCATCATTATGTAGTATCCTTCTTTGTCTTTTGGAATGGTGTTTATTTTACAAAGTATATTTTGTTGGATAGAAGTATTGGTACCTCCTAACTTTTTTTTTTTTTTGCTTTAATTTGCATGGTAAATGTTTTTCCAGCTATCCACTTTCAATCTGCATGTGTCTTTGGGTCTGAAATGAGTCTCTTTTAGGTAGCATATAGATAGGTCATGCTTTTTTCATCCATTTAGTCACCCGTGCCTTCTGATTGGAACTTTTAGTTTATTTACATTTAAAGTAATTATTGATAGGTCTGTACTTACTGCCATTTTATTGTTTGCTTTAGGGTTGTTTTTGTAGCTCTTTTCTGTACTTTTTTTTCTTCTCTTGATCTCATCCCTTCTGGTTGGATGGATTTCTTTCTTTTTTTTTTTTTTTTTTTTAAGATTTTTATTTATTTAAAAGAGAGAAACACAGCCAGAGAGGGAACACAAGCAGGGGCAGTGAGAGAGGGAGAAGCAGGCTTCCCGCTGAACAGGAAGCCCGATGTGGGACTCGATCCCGGGTGTCTGGGATCATGACCTGAGCTGAAGGCAGTCGCTTAACCAACTGAGCCACCCAGGCACCCCTTAGGTAATTTTTCAGTTATTATTTCTTCAGATAATGTGTGTGTGTGTGTGTGTGTGTGTGTGTGTGTGTGTGTGTGTGTATGTATGTATGTAAAATGGTGTTTTATTAAAGCACAGTGGCAAGACTCATGGAAAGAAAGAGCTGCTGCACTGGGGTCTTAAGAAGTGGCTCTCAAATAAATTTTCTGTCCTCTTCTTTCTTCTCCTTCTGGAATACCCTTAGTGCAAATACTATTATACTTGATGACTTGAATTTACTTAACCTATTTTTATTTTTACTTATTCTTTTTTCTTTTTCATGCTCAGGGTGGTTGCTTTTAATTATCCTGTCTTTTGGATTGCTGATTCATTCTTCTGGATCCTCTAATCTGCTATTGATTCCTTCTAGGGTATTTTTAAATTTTAGTTATTGAGTTCTTCATCTCTGACCAGTTCTCTCTTATATTTTCTATCTCTTTGTTGAAAGATCCTCCACTCTTTTCTCAAGTCCAGTGAGTATCTTTATGAACATTACTTTGAATTCTTCATCAAGCGTATGGCTTACCTCCATTTTATTTAGCTCTTTGTGATTTTGTTCTGTTTTTTCATTTGGGGCATATTTTTCTGTCTCCTCATTTTATCTAACTTTGTTTCTATATATTAGGAAGAAGAAAATGACAATTCCAACTGTTGTAGTATGTCACTATTTTCTTGATCCTTTCCTATATTCTTATCTTTATTTACATACTTGGGTAGTATTAAAATTTGTTAGCCAATACTTATTGGGCAGTGTTCTGCCTTTATCCATGGAATTTGCATGCTTGAACCTTTATAAGAATAATTCTAGGGGTAAGACTAATGGAAACTGGGGCTTAATGAAAGTGAATATCTTATTTATTTCATCCACATTGAATCAGTGACATTGGTTGCACTGTGAAAGCCAGTAATTTACAAACCCACAGAATGGAAAATCAATATTTTACAGAACAATCTTCCCCCTGCTTTTTGTTTTATAATGGGAAAATAAGAGGTCACATCTCCTCATTGATCTTAGTGCTTTAACAAGCTAATAGCATTTCATGCTGATTTTATTTTGAACCAGCAGGAAAATTACATCATAAATAACTCAACATTATTCAGATCAGTTAGTATTAAAGGAAATGCAGGAATTGGAAGCTGATTATTTATGAAATGTTCAAATGTTAGAAGAATTCTTCTTCTCTATTTCTGTGTCAGTGTGATCACCATAATTATGACTGTTGGATTTGTAGAACATGATACAAAGCAAAGAAACCTTTGTCCAGTTTTCAGCAATATGGCTAATGAAGATTCAGGCCCAGAAGGTCTGGGTTGCCTTAAATAGTCACTAGGAAATGCACATATAAAATAGGGCTTGGCATGAGAGCTAAATGGAATTGAAATTATTCTCTCTATTATTGTACTCTCGATTTTTGCTCTCTTCTCCTCTTTCTCCATCCTCACTACTTGAGAGAAATGGAAGAGGAAAGGAGAAGAAGCGTTAGGATTTGCTTACTGAAAGGTATTATTATTATTATTATTTTTTAAGGATTTTATTTATTTAATTGACAGAGAGACGCCTAGAGAGGGAACACAAGCAAGGGGAGTGGGAATGGGAGGAGAAGCAGGCCTCCCGCTGAGCAGGGAGCCTGATGCCTGGCTGAAGGCAGTCAGTTAATGACTGAGCCAACCGGGTGCCCCTGAAAGTTACTATTTTTGTCCTTGCCATGTGCACTTCATTACAGGTACTTCCAAAATCATTTTACACTCGCAAAGGTCTTAAATTGGTTTCTGCATTGCCTTGCAAGGAACCATATCAAAGTTCAGGGTCTAGATTGAGGTTGTTTCAGTTAATCAAGCTCCTTTCTTGTTACCCAGGTGCCTATCTAATTTTTTCTTTTCTCCCTCCCTCCTTCCTATGGACCTCTTTGTTCCTAGTATTTTGTCTGAACATGTATTCCATTTTCTTACATTGTCTATTGGCCTGATGGGCTGTGTGTAGTAACTCATCTTTTCAATGCCTCTTATGATCTGTTCTCAGTGTTGCTGTGACTTTAAGATACATCGCTTCCTTATAGAGTCTTCCGTGCCTTGGCTATCTGTTTTTGACCTTGTCCTGGATCTGGCTGCCTCCAGCTTTTGTCCCATCTGTTGCCCTGGCTCTTCTAGTCCAAGCTGCTCACTCTACAAACAGCCCTCTGTTGTTAACCTTCTTCTTCATAGAGATGGGAGAATGTGGTGAAGGGAACCTGGGAGTCTACTAGAGAGTGAATTTAACCTCTCCAGTAGTGGAATTATGGCCCAAAATCTGTTAGAACTAAAATACCATTCCTTGCTCTTCATCCTCCAGTCTCTCCCGTCCCCAAATTCAGCTACAAAGAAAGGAATGGAATTTTCAACTTTAATCAATGTTATTGTCAGATTGTGCCAGATCAGAGGGAGTAAGAAACTCCCCATTTCTGAAATCTTATTCCTGCATCTCACATCAGACATACTGAGTCCCCATGGACTGAAGCAGAATCAGGCTCACTTTCCTTTCTTAGTCCTCTAATTATCTTGCCCTTATGTTCTTTGGAAATCTTTCCAAGATAATTTTCTCTTTCAGCCTGCGTAATTATAGTTACTGGAACAGAAGGAGTAGGAGAATAGAGTACATGAGTATTCTGTGTACGTTCACTAGACTAATTATGGTATAGCATGATATATTGTTGTCAAATGCATTCCTCCCAGGCCTCTCTGATACTGTGTATTGACAGTGGGGAGATAGTAAACATTCAGCTTGCTGATCAGAGGCAGTTGCCATCAACAGGTGTACCTACAGGAGCACCTGGGTGGCTCAGTCATTAAGCCTGGGATCAAGCCCCACGTCAGGTTCCCTGCTGGGCAGGGTTCTTACTCCCCCTGCTTGGCAGGGCTCTTACTCCCCCTGCTTGTGTTCCCTATCTAGCTGTGTTTCTCTCTGTCAAATAAATAAAATCGTCAAAAAAGAAATAGGTGTACCTACAAAATTCAGTACATAGGAAAAAAGAGTCTTGTGATTCTGATAAATACAAACTTTAAGCTTTTATTTATTCCTTTATTTTATTTTATTTTATTTTTTTTAAATCTTTTTTTTTTTTTTAATTTTATTTATTTATTTGACAGAGAGAAACACAGCCAGAGAGGGAACACAAGCAGAGGGACTGAGAGGGGGAGAAGCAGGCTTCCCGCCGAGCAGAAAGCCCGATGTGGGGCTCGATCCCGGGTCTCCAGGATCATGACCTGAGCTGAAGGCAGGCGCTTAACCAACTGAGCCACCCAGGCGCCCCTATTCCTTTATTTTAAGTATTTATGAAGCAACTCTTAGATATGAGAGTGTGATTGGTATTCATGAGGGACAAAAGAATTTTTTTGATAAGGTTTTTTTCTGGCTTCATAGTCTTCCAGTATTTTAGGGGAGACATAACCCCTCTGGCTAAATGCAGTATGAGTGATACAGAAGCTTGTGGGCCCTGCCTTCGTAGATTACAGGAGCAACCTAATACAGGCAAGGATTTCATAGTGAGGTAACCTTTGTAGTAGATATTCAGGGCTGTGAACTACCTCACCTCTACCCAATCAAGAATGGCTTCTTTGGATGCAGATGCTTAATGAATTAGATAATTTGTTTTGTCCTCTTCTCTGGAGGCTTTCTCCATATACCTGTGGAGGAAAAGGAGCCTGGGCTTTATTAAAGGGTTGTGTGACATTGTCTCAGTTAGATGGGACCAATGACAGAGAGACTCTTGGCATGGCTTTTTAGGGAGGTGAATATACACAATGTGGAAGATCAGAGAGTGTCCCATGAAGCTGTGAACATTTTCTGGTTGATTTGTAGGGAGAGAATTTGAGTAAAGAAAGGAGAGTTACCAGCTTCAGATTCTGTGTGCTAAGAGATGTGAGGGACTATTTCAGAGGCTGTGTGACTCCCTAATGACAAGAGAGCCCCTAGGATCATTTTGTCTTGATTGTGCTGTACGCGTTGCCTTACCTTTTGGGGTACCACTGTTGCTAAAAAGCTGTGTGCATTTGCTGCAGACTCACCTAAAATCCTCTGTGCAACTTTGCAGGAGCTGACTGGAAGAGGCCATCAATAAAGTCTTTTTATCTATTTTATGTATTGCTAAAGTGAATCTTGTTAATATTTTATCTGAATTATTCATTGTGGACAAGTATTCCAAGGAGAAGCCATCCAAGGTTTGATCGGGGACATATATTTCACAGGATGCTTTTCATTTGAAGTGATTATTTAAAATTCACCATGAATTGTAATAAACTTGCTGCATAGCTTCTTCCTGCTAATTCATTTCCTGCTTAATTTGAACCTCCCTTATCATTTCAGAAAAACCTCTGGAATCAAATTAATTGTAACTGAAGTAACAGTTTTTTTCATGCTAAAGGAGATCACCTTAAACAGAGTTGAGCAGATAGTAGATGGTTTAATCACAAGGTATAGCAAATTGACTCTTCATTAGTGAGGGAGAGGCTCAAATTTTTATATGGGGAGGAAGAGCAAATTGTTTTGGAAAATCATCAGATACAGCGCTCTGGTATAAGCTGGTTTCTCCCTGATGTTCTTGTTGGCCATAATTCTGATACTTGTGGCAAAAAAAAAAAAAAAAAAAAAAAAAAAAAACTTATTACAGCCACTGCTGACTCTCTGGGTAGCAGGGAAATTTATCCATGTAGATTAAAGGACATTTTTTGTTTTTTGTTTTTTCTTTTAAATCGGAATAAAATAAAATCCTTTTTGGAATTGTTTAAACATTTTCTGTGGAAATGTGTAAACTTTTGTCCCCTACCCCCAGGTCCACAGTGCTTAACAGTGTCTTGTTTCAAACACAATTTGCCTTCTCTCCACTAAGGAGTTCTTATACCCTCTGGGCTTTCCCTCCCTCTCCCTTGTGCTTTCTCTCAGTCTTTCTTAGGAAAGGGAATTCTCGGAGTGCCTGGGTAGCTCAATCGTTAAGTGTCTGCCTTCTGCTCAGGTCATGATCCTGGGATCCAGCCCCGCATGCGGCTCCCTGCTCGGCGGGGAAGACTGCTTCTCCCTCTCTCACTCCCCCTGCTTGTGTTCCCTCTCTAGCTGTATTTCTTTCTGTCAAATAAATAAATAAAATCTTAAAAAAAAAAAAAAAAAAAAGGAAAGAGAATTCTCCCTAAGAGTTTTACTTGGGCATTGAATTGCAGGGTTCCGAGAAAAACAGGGATTTGACCTTAGATTTCCAGGCTAATTCCATTCCATCATGATGGAACTTTGGGTATTGTCATGCCACCAGAGGTCATATCTTAAAGGCCTTAAGGGCTAATATATGATGTTGGGAAGTTTGGATTTGATTTTTTTCTTAATGGAAATTCTTGAATGCTTTTGGTGAAATGGATTGTTACTTTTGTACTGCTGCTCTTCTTTATTTTTTTCTTTAAGATTTTATTTGAGAGAGATAGAGCACAAGTGGGGGGGCAAAGGGAGAGGGGAGAGAATATCAAGCAGACTCCCTGCTGAGCAGGGAGCCCAACTCAGGACTCCATCCCAGGACTCTGAGGTCATGACCCGAGCTGAAGGCAGACACGTAACCAACTGAGGCACTCAGGCACCCCTACATAGCTTTTTAATAATCATTATTTTAATGCCTACAATATTTTATCAAGTTTCATCATAAATTTACATTGCTTTTATCTTAGCCAACACTTTAGGTTTCCAGCTCTTTGCCATTATAAAAACATTGTAATTAGCATCTTTTGTGAATACAACTTTTGTTCTAGTCAATGAATTTCTTAAGATGAATTTGCACAAGTAAGACAACTATCAAAGAGTATATGTATATTTTATTTTATTTTTTTATTTGAGTGTAGTTGACAGTGTTAATTAGCTTCAGGTTACAGCTTAGTAATTTGATGAGTTTATGCATTATGCTATGCTCACTGCAATTGTAGCTACCCTCTGTCATCATACAGTGCTAGTACAGTATCATTGACTGCATTCCTTACGCTGTGCCTTTTATTCCTATGACTTATTCATTCCCAAACCAGAAGTCTGTACCAGTTTCCTTGTCCCATTACCCATGCCCAACCTTCCACCCTCCTTCCCTCTGACAACCATCAGTTTGTTTTGTTTATAGGTCTGATACCTGTTTTTGTTGCTTGTTTTTTTTTGTTGTTTGTTTGTTGGTGTTTTTTGTTTTGTTTTGTGTTGTGTTTGCTTGTTCGTTTTTAGATTCCGCTTATGAGTAGAACTATATCGTATTTGTCTTTCTCAGGCTGAATTATTTCACTTTTACCTTAGTATCCTCTTGGTCCAACCATGCTATCACAAATAGCATGATCTTATCTTTTTTATGGCTATGTAGTATTCGTGTGTGTGTGTGTGTGTGTGTGTGTGTGTGTGTACCACATCTTTTTTTTTTAATATTTTATTTATTTATTTGACAGAGAGAGAAAAATCACAAGTAGGCAGAGAGGCAGGCAGAAAGAGCATGAAGCAGGCTCCCTGCTGAGCAGAGAGCCTGATGTGGGACTTGATCCTAGGACCCTGAGATCTTGACCTGAGCCGAAGGCAGAGGCTTAACCCTCTGAGCCACCCAGGCGCCCCGTACCGCATCTTCTTGATCCAGTCATCTATTGATGGACATTTAGGTTGCTTCCATATCTTGGCTATTGTAAATAATGCTGCAGTAAATGTAGGGATGCACGTATCTTTTCAAAGTAATGTTTTCATTTTCTTTGGGTAAATAAGCAATAGTGGAATTATTGGATCATATGGTAATTCTATTTTTAATTTATTGAGGAACCTCCACACTGTTTTCTTTTTTTTTTTTCCACGCTGTTTTCTATAGTGGCTGTATCAAGTTACCTTTCTGTGAACAGTGTATGAGGGTTTTCTTTTCTCCACATCCTTGTTAACATATGTTATTTGTCTTTTTTATCTTAGCCATCCTAATTCATACAAGGTTGTATCTCATTGTGGTTTTGATTTGCATTTCCCTGATATGTCAGTGGTGTTGAACATTTTTCATGTGCTTCTTGGCCATTTGGATGTTGGATTTTTTGGTTGGATTATTTATAGATTTTTTTTTGGTGTTGAGTTGTATAAGTTCTTTACATATTTGGATGTTAACCCCTTATCAGATATATTCTCTGCAAATGTCTTCTCCCATTCAGTAGGTTGATGGCTTCCTTTGCTATACAGAAGCTTTTTATTTTGATGGAGTCCCAATAGTTTAGTTTTGCTTTTGTTTTTCTCACCAGAGGAGACCTATCTAGAAAAAATGTTCTACAGTCAAGGTCAGGGAAATTACTTCCTATGTTTTCTTCTAGGACTTTATGCTTTCAGGTCTCACATTTAGGTCTCGAATCCATTTTGAGTTTATTTTTGGGTATGGTGTTAGCAAGTGATCCACTCCCATTCTTTTGCATGTTGCTGTTCAGTTTTCTCAGCACCATGTATTGAAGGCACTATGTTTTCCCATCATGTGCGTCATCTTCAGTTTCTTTCACCAGTGTTTTACAGTTTTTATAGAGCACAGGTCTTTCACCTCTTCGGTTAAATTTATTTCTGGGTTTCTTATTATTTTTGGTACAATTGTAAATGGGTGTTTTAAAAATTTATCTTTTTGCTCTTTTGCTATTAGTATGTAGAAACTGATTCTGGGTATTAATTTTTTATCCTGTCACTTTAATGAGTTCCTTATTACTTCTACTAGTTTTTTGGTGGAGTCTTTAGGATTTTCCATTTTTATTCTTGCTATAAATTACTATTTGCACAAATTCATGTTTTTTTTCCCTTTGTGGCTTTTGAAACAAAATTAATTCTCAAATTTCTTAGATTCCATTTTTGATCTTTTGTACCTTTCAGTTTCGTATAGTTTCCAGTTCATAATAAAATGTTGGCCAATATTTGAGTGCTTACCAGTATTCAAAAGTCATTTTATAGATTTTGCTTTCATAACAACCATTTAAGTATTACTACTATTTCTGCCCCTCTTTATAAAAATGTGGAAACTGGGGCTTAACAAAATTAAACAGCTTGGCAAAGATTACATAGTTGGTAAAGGTCATCTGACTCCAAAGCCTGTGCCCTGAATAATGTCTTGCTGACTTCAAGCTATTTAGCTAGTTGGATTTAAAGTGTTATCAGACAGTCACCATTACTATTGAGATTTTTAATTTTTTTTGATGAAACCATGCCAGGATCATTGATTCCTTGTTTGATTTTCTTGATCCTTTATGGTTTTTAATGCACCTTGGTGCTCTATTAAGATGTATCATGGGGGCGCCTAGGTGGCTCAGTCAGTTAAGCATCTGCCTTCAGCTCAGAGTCCTGGGATCCAGTCCAGCGTGAGGCTGTCTACTCAACAGGAGTTTGCTTCTCCCTCACCCTTTGTTCTCTCTCTCTCTCTCAAATAAATACATAAAATCTTAAAAAAAAAAAAAAAAAGGATCTATCATAGGGGCACCTGGATGTCTCAGTCGGTTGAGCTTCCCAACTCTCGTGGTCCTGGGATAAAGCCCTGTGTCAGGCTCTGTGCTCAGCGCAGAGTCTGCTTGTTCCTCTCCCTCTGCTCCCCGCCACCGCCGCACTCATGCTCTCTCTCTCTCTCAAATAAATACATAAAATCTTTTTTAAGAAAAGATATATCATATTTGTGTGCTGCCGCAAGATTCCTATGGGGTGTTTGGAATGTTGTGTTGTGGTCTTGATGGATTCTAGGAGCAGGATTCCATCTGGAGAAGTGAAATCCTTGATTTGAGACCTCTCCTGTGCAACACAGGTGGAGGCTGGATGTTCTACAAAGTGACAGATCTTGGAGTGGCTGGCTCCTGCCCACCCCGCCCTCCACCCCTACCAGGGAGACAAGGCTTTAGTGACGTCACTGACTCCAGGTGGTGGTGAGGAGAGTGGAGACAAGCTGTGTGTCCTGCAGGCCTGGGGCCTGAGGCGACAGCTCTGAGTCTGCTACAGCTGCTTCCATGAGGTTGTACCAGGCCCTGGTCCTGATCCCATGAGACAGTCTGCTGAGAAGCACAGCCCAGGAGATCTCCAAGGGTTAAACCTGAGTGATTCTTCCTTCACACCCTTCCTTTTGGAACTCCGAGGCCAGGCAGTCTGACTTTGTTACTCAGTCCTGATTACTTCCAAGTCCCTCTGGAGAACCGTCCTCTTCCATCTTTGTACATGACCCCAGGTTTCTTTTCCTCTGGGCAAGCCTCTCTCTCTTTCTCTGTTTGTCAGACCTCTCCTTTGTGCAACTCATGGTGACTGTAAAATAGAATACCTACCTAGCACGTATTATGGGCAAGAAGCTGTTCTCAGTGATGTTTGTATGTTACTTGTATTGTGTCATTTCATCTCGGAATTGTTAGTGTGCCCACTTTTCACATGATGAAATTGAGGCACAGTAAATTTAATTCATCCAGTATCACGCAGTTACTAAATGGTAGAGTTAGGACTGGAATCCAGAAGGTTTCAGAGTCTGTGCTCTTGTATTCTTTGTCATTAAAATATCCTTCCTCTCCCTAGGATAAAAATTTCCCTACACACACTTAACCTTTCTCAGAATGGACCTTCACCCATACTGTCTTTTATTTGCACATAAAAGTGCAACAAAGTACTAAGTGTGTGCTTGATTAGCCACTTGGAGTAATTTTTTTGTTGCTGTTAAAGATTTTATTTATGTATTTATTTATTTGGGGTAAGTGGGGATGGAGAGCACAGGCGGGGGGATGGCAGGCAGAGGGAGAAGCATGCTCCCTGCTAAGCAAAGAGCCGGATGTGCTGCCACCTGCAGCAGAAAAAGCAGGGAATGAAATGAGGAAAGGCCACACCTGGGTTGGGGAGGTCACCGGTACCGTCATAGTGTGTTTTCAGCTTGATTCCAGGCATCTTCTATAACTAGGGAATATAGCTTCCCAGGGAAAAACAACTCCAACAAATGATGTGCTCATAGGTAAACATTAAAAATCCTATGGGAGGGGGCGCCTAGTAGCTCAGTTGGTCAAGCGATTGCCTTCGGCTCAGGTCATGATCTGGAGACCTGGGATCAAGCCCCACATCGGGCTCCCTGCTCTGTGGGAAGCCTGCTTGTCCCTCTCTCACTCCCCTCTCTCTGCTGTGTTTCTCTGTGTCAAATAAGTAAATAAATAAATAAAATCTTCAAAAAAAAAATCATATGAGGGGTACCTGGGTGGCTCAGTTGGTTGAATTTCTGCCTTTGGCTCAGGTCGTGATCCCAGAGACTGGGGTTTGAGCCACCAAAGAACTAGACACAGCAGAATAATCTGAAAAAAACTATGAGCATTTAAAAATAAGATTATATATTAAAGAAGGAACAGAAGCCCATGGTAAAATAACAGGACACTGGGAATCAAGAAGAGGCAGTTCTACTGGCTATAGATCCAAATCAAGATTTCAAAAAGCTTAATACTGGGGAGTCTGGGTGGCTCAGGTCATGATCCCAGCAGGGAGCCTGAGGATTGAGCGCCACATTGGGATCCCTACTCAACAGGAAGCCTGCTTCTCCCTCTCCCACTCCTGCTTGTGTTCCCTCCCTCACTGTGTCTCTTTGTGTCAAATAAATGAATAAAATCTTGAAGAAAAAAAAGAAAAGAAAAGAAAAAAAAACACCAAAAAGCTTAATAGTCAAGAAGCTATTTTAAAAAGTATGGTTTGATTATTTTCAGATGAATTCAGAATTGATAAAATGAAAACTAGACCCGATAAATATCACCCAGTTGTCAGGAGAGGATGAACTGATGGAAAATATGAATAAAAGGTCAAGAGATATTACCAGTAGAACAAGGCCTGATATAAGTCCAATATGGGTTCCAGAAGCAGAGAATAGAGAGAAAGAGGGTAGGGCAAAATTCAAAAAGGCAATGGTTGAAAATTTTCTAAAAATAAGGAAAACATAAATCCTAGGATTGAGGAAACATGCCAGATTCCAAACATTTTAGTGAAACTGCAGAATTTTAGCAACCATATTAGGAAACCAACTCTCATATGCCTTTTGCGAGGGGTCATTTAGCAATATATATATATATATATAAATGTGTAAGTATTTTGACTCAGAAATTCTGCTTCTAGGAATTTGTCCTCAGTAAATAATCAGTTTAGTTGCCAAAGATTTATATATATAAAGATGTTGATATCATCATTATATTATAGAGATAGATATATTGGAAATAGCTTTTACAAAGCTCACAGTATGCCAAGAATGAAATAAATGTGGAAGTATATAATTTTGAAAGTACCATTGTATTTATGTAGCTGTTAAAATGATAAAGATATTTTTATTTGTTGTCATAGATAGTTGACACGGTGACAAGATTTAGTTAAAAAACCAGTGTACAGAGGCACCTGGGTGACTCAGTGGGTTAAGCATCTGACTTTGGCTAAGTTATGATCTCAGGCTCTCAGCCGCTGACTGGTTTGGGGTCAGGCTGTGGGCCCGAGCATGCTCGAATAAACCCTTTGCATCTTGCATGAGATCGTCTCTTGGTGTCCTCCATTCAGCGCAAGCTCCTCGTCCCTTTTCATTTGGAGGTCCCACCGAGATCAGCTTCGGCAGCTTGGGGGATTCCAACGGACGCTTCTCAGGGTAAGGACCGGCGCCTTAATTATTAGTGTGATCGCTTAGGCCTTTCGTTATCTGTCTGTGTCTTTCGATTCGAATCAATTGCGCAGCGTTTGTACAACTACGCGTAGTTGCTTTGTATTTTTGGGCAGCTTGAGAAGGAGTTGACGAACTCGGACTTCTCCCCTGCCACCCTGGGGGACGCCTCAGGGATCAGAGGGGCCCGATTTTTCGGGGCCCCAAGTGTATCTGAGGGATACATTCGTTTGTGGGCTGAGGAGGAAATCTTAAATCCTCCTCGGCCGTTTGATTTTGTACTTTCGGTTTTGGGCCATACGGTATCGAGCCGAAGATGCGCTGCGTGTCTAAGTGTTTTCTTCGTAATTGTCTTTTGTGTTTTCTTTGTTTCTTGTTTTCTGTACTTGGATTCTCACATGGGACAGACTATAACCACCCCTTTGAGCCTCACATTAAACCACTGGAAAGATGTCCAAGTTTGGGCTAGCAATCGGTCGGTCGAAGTCAGAAAGAGAAAATGGCAGACTCTCTGTGCCTCTGAATGGCCAACATTCAACGTCGGCTGGCCCAGGGTTGGAACATTTAATATTGATATTATCTTACAGGTTAAGGAGCGGGTCTTTGACCGAGGACCTCATGGCCACCCTGATCAAATACCTTACATTGTGGCTTGGGAAAGCCTGGCTTCTGACCCACCACCCTGGGTTTCCCCTTTTGTTCACCCGAAGCCTTTACCTAAGTCTCTCCCAGATCCTTCCCCGCCCCGTCCAAGGGGGACCGACCCTCGACCTCTCCAATGGCGGGAAGACTCAGGGGTCGTAGGGAACTTGCCCAAGAAGGGTCTTCCAAGCTCCTTC